>JABASD010000144.1:0-115404 GCA_019776165.1 Pogonognathellus flavescens
GATTAACTGACCTTGAAGTGTTGTGATTGATTTGTGATTCATCATCAAATGGGGCATGACTTGTTCTAGACTACCTTGCCATTTGCAAGAAGCACCAGGACACGGACAAACATAGGGTCGAAATTCACAAGCATCCTCATGTTCTGTTTTTTCCGTGTGTAGTAAAAGGGTTGTACATCCGTTTGAGGAATATTTACACGGAAAGAACACGGTATTCGCAACCTTCTCCATTGCTAGGTTTCTAATGTTTCCTATTTATAAAAAAATTAAATAGATGGCATGCATTAGTGAGGAATCGATTTGTGGAAGAATGTTTTTTGTTTCATTTCACTCGGTTGACTTACCCAAAGGACCACGACAGGTTGGGCAACAATTGAGCTTTGGTCGACAAACTGAACAAACTAAATGTCCCGCTTGGCACTGAAAAATTGGTGGTAAGACATAATCGAAGCACACTGGACATTCGAAAAAACTCGCTAGGTCTGCCGGCGAAATGTTTCCCATGGTACCACGGCGCTTTGGCCCAGCCGCTTGAGGGACGCTCATTTTGATAATATTCAGATTATTATAAGAAGATGAACTACGCGGGGGCCTCTAACGCCTCAACTCCTTTCTTCTTTTCGTCAATCTTGAACCTCAGCAAATAAATGACAAATTGTTGACCAAATTGTCTGAATGGTTGTCCACTGCCTGAAACAATAACACAATAGTAATAAAGTAACAAACAAAACCTTTGCATCATAACCTTACACAACTTTTTTTAGTTCAGAAAGATACCTAACGAAAGTAATAAAATATTAAGTTTTTCAGCGATAATGAAGATCAATGAAATGTTGGATGTTAGTTTGTGTAATGTGCATGAATCAAGAAGATTCATACGGCAAGTAAACGTTTCTCGAAGATACCTATCCAGATTCTCTCGTTACAACTTACAATTAGATTCCTATTGTATACAGCTTACAATATCAATCTAGTCACAACTTTACTTACTTCGAATTAAATAAATTACTTTTCTTAACATTAACTTAAGTAAATTCAGTTTGCTTGCAGTACCCGTTGACTATAATGTACCTATAATATATTATTGCTATTTCAAAGTACATAAATCATGTGTTAAAGCCCAAAGTGCAACATTTGATCACACCATAATATTATAGGCATAGATGTTGCATGCTCAATGATAGAAGAAAATCTCACAATTCTCAATCTTTGCAGACAGAAACTTAACTAACAAGAATAAGATATCTCTAAGCTGACAGCTAGCTGAAGGAACTTATAATAATAATATAACAACGAATCAGTAGTCAGCTCCACTGACTCATGTATTCGTATGAACTTCACTATACTAAACTAACTTAAGGTTGATTATTAATTACACAAATACGCGTTATTTGTACAGGATAACAATAATGAATGCAAGAATATATAGTAATCATAATAATAGTCAGTGCTAGTTTCTCGTTTCATTTTTCAGGTGAACTTCAGAAAAGATTTACAGAACAGGCATGCCACCTGAACTCATACAAAATGTAGTCTTGAATTGAAGTCTAAGCAAAGTGTTGAGTCTGTTAAACTCTTTATGACTATGACAACCACAATGTGTTAATAATAATAATACTCGTAGTTAGTTAGAGTTACTCAACAAATATCTTTTCCTTTGTTGGGAACTACGGTATAAGATAATTTCTTTTTTTTTAGATATTTGGAAGCTGACTTTATTGTTGTAGCATTGCCTTAAACTAAATAGATTACTTTTATTATCACAAGTTTTAATCAAGGTCTCAAATTCTGTCAAGGATTTTTCTAGATTTGACTCCTGTGCCTTTAAAGGCAAAAATGAAGAATTTGCAAAAGTAAAACACGGTACATAGCAAAATAAAGCTGCTGACATACTACTCTTGTAATATTACAAGTACAAAAATACATTCTCTGCATTATATAGTAATAAATGTATAAAAATAGGTTAAATAATATGATTTTGTTCTTGGCAGTTGTGTCAAACTACTATATTTTGTCCAAACACTCCAAGTGGTTATATTTATATGTTCATCGTCAAATTTCTTAAATTATAACATAAAACAATTATTGTACGTTAGTTTGTAGAAAACAAGCTGCTAAAACCAGATTAAAATAAAGATAATAGACATTTACAAAAAAGCAAATTATCTCCCACAAGTATAAATCGCAGAAAAAACAATTTTTAATGCAACATAAAATAATATTAAACTTTCTCGTGAACTTAAGAGCATGACTAAGATTTTTATAGTTGTATAATAGTTAATTAGTAAGCTTACTGCATAAGAAGTGTTCATACATAAGAGATGTGGTAAGCTAACTTCACTTTACTATAAATTCCTAACGCAGATTGCTTTTGCAAGTAAATTAAAGTGAGATAATAAGCTGCACTTCACTCTGCATCACTGTTCTCACTTCTTCCATGAAACATTTTAGTTCGTCATTTCATTACAAACTCTAGTACATTTTTATCTTTATCGTCATTACAATGATTTCTATGAAACATTTTACATATGAAAGAAAAAAAGTATTCATAACTTACATTTACATTTTTACCTGAAAGGGTTTTCATCTCAAACTATAATAAATACATTAGAGCAAAGGAAGTTTGAATATTGCTGAATTTTCCTAAATCTAATTATTAAAAGCAATCCAGTTTTCAGTTAAGAATGAGAAGCGTTCAACAAAAAATCGAAATGTGAAATGGCAGAGCACACATAATAATGTTAAATAAATTTCTGTGTCAATCCTTTCCAAGTTTATAAAATGTTCCAAACAAACTATTATCCCTAATTGTACGACTTATTAATCTTAAGGGAATAATAAATAATTTTCTTCCTCTTACACATACCTAGTAGACTAGAATCGAAACTGGTTGAAATAAAAAAGGTTTCAAAAATGCAAATTCTTATCTTGGAGCAAAGGGTTGTGGTCTTCGGAATATAAAATATATTATAGTTACACTCTAACTGGTTCATGAACTTGAATGGCAATTTAAAAGACATTTAAAGTGTTTATTAATTAATACAACATGTCATTACACGCATTAAATGTGTTAGCAATGTCTACAGCATTGCGAATGTTTAATTGTGATAGTGAATGAGCAAGTATTTTTGTTCACATTACACAGCTCGTACATTTATTACTATTACATATTATGCAATTGGGTATTGGTTAGCAATACAATTACTGACGCTTATTACCTTGCCTTTACCTAGGGCAAGTTTACTGTGAACGGAAGTCTATCAGTCGATAGCGTCATTAGCGTCGTTGTTCACTACCAACTTAATACTTCTGCGATGCATGCATTGATGCATGTGGTTTATTACAATACACACAAAACTCGAGAAACCACACACGGCATATTATGCGCCCTTTAGTGTAGTAGGTACACTGTAGAGCTGTCAATGTCAACCCATACTCAAACTTCGGATAGTATCCGAAGTGGGGTTCAACCCCACATAACCCTATGGTGTATCTGGAGGAGGGTAGAGTTCGGCAATAGTTTGTCTGTGATCATAGTGATCAGGGTTTTATAATTAAGGTGGCAGAATTTTTGTAGGTTGTAGGAGGTGGCTCTCCTACTCTTTTAAATGGAAAAACAATCCAACTTCATGGACCTAAAAGGATATTGACAGGAACTGATTATAAACCTGGGGTAAATTTTATCGGATAGTTAAATAAATTTGCAATATAGATTGTTGAACATTTGTTTCGATTCATTTATCTGATTGCTATTATAAATTAATACATATTATAATATTATCTGACTTTGTCTCATTCATCCCAGATGAACTTTACGGTGGCGGTAGTTTGTAATTCAAATTTAATTTACACAATAAACAGTGTAGCATTTGACTTTTCGAAAATATTATGAACAATAAAAATCAAACACTTGATTCACTGTCCGACAGAGTTTACCCCAAAAGTGTGTACTCGGTTCCTGTCAATATCCTTAGGCCCATTAATTTGGGTTGTTTTCTCATGTATAAAGGGTAGAAGAGCCAAAAAACCCTACCAAAATTCTGCCACCTGAAGTTCAACTATTATTTGGAAAAATCATCATCCTTTTTTTGAGACAGTAATTGTTAGTTCTTGGTAATTATGGTAATACACAGAGTTTTGTCTTGGGGTAGGGGTTCATGTTCCTTTAGAGTTGGGACATTTTATCATTTTGAAAATTAGGGTTAGGTTGAAATTGGGAAAAGCTCCATAAAAAATGACGGAATTGAGTAGGGGTGTAAGAACGTCGACCCAATCTGTAGCTTTAGCACACTGTATTGTACACTACACGACTAAATACAATTATTTATATGATACTATACAACCACTATACTCTATACTATAATTGACTATGTATGGTAGATGATGATAGAATTCTGATTATAACAATAATGCAACTAGGTAAAAATTATTTGTGTGCTTCAAGCGCAACGGTTTCTTGCAAGTTGCAAGTACAACAGTACAATTTAAGCATTATAAAATGAAAAACATCAGAGAAGCATTTCACGAGACTCAACCAAGTATTAAGTTGTAGTAAACATAAGAATACAACTGTTATGTTGTAGTAGTTATAGTTATAATACTTTTCATAAATGTTGAAAACCTTATTTGTATTTAAGCCACTCTTATTATGCTACAATACAACTCATGATGCTTTTATAAGAATTTACCATGCGTGAAGTATTAGATTCCAGGATAAGTCAATTATGGACTGACATATATTAGATTTTACTAATTATTATTATAACAAGATAGGATTGCACTGTGCAAAGGCTATGCCTTGTATTATGCACAAGATACAAGCAGAATTTGTGCTATACGTTAAAAATTATATCAGCATTTGGGATTATTGGGATGAGAGCTTTTTAGGTATAGCAAAAAAATATCTGAATTTAATGTCCTCAGGTTACCGGACACTTCCGACCCAATTATTTCCAACCTGTACTACTTCCGGCCAGCATTATTTCCGTCCAAATCCCACCTTACACGAAACTATTATAAGTAAAATAGTTAAGATTGAAATGTAAAGATAAATTCGAATATAAAAAGTAGAGAAACTGTGGAAATACATACCATATATGTATATGTAAGTATATTTTTTAACAAACTTACATCTTACATTATGTAATTGTCTGCATTGAATTATCTCAACCAAGCACAAAAACATGTATAATTTACTGTCAAATCATTTCAATATTTACTATTTTATTCCATTTCAATTTAATGTCAAAGCCAAAGTTCATCAGTACTACAGGATTATTGTTATTAATGGTTTCTATTGACGTTGGGTTGGGACGGAAATAATGCAGCTCGGAAACAATGGGTCTGAAATACTTGGGACGGAAGTAATTCGGGTCGGAAGTAATCGGGTCGGAAGTGTTGCAGGTCGGAAATATCCTAGAACCTTCATGATAGCTAATACTATATTTATGTCATTATGTGTGTCATTATGTATTATGTGATTTTTTCACATGAATTCAGCACAAGCATCAAAGCAATTATAATTAGCACTGTAAACTCTTTTGAACTTACTACACATTTCTTGTTTATAATACAGATTGTAAAATTATTATCTACAAAGTGACTCGATGGATTTTTAGACGTAATAGAAATGCAATACGCTCAGTGTTAAAACTGAAAACCCACAAATACGAAAAATTCCTCACGGACTCTGCCATTTAGCCTTATGTGTACTCTATCCAAATTTATCCTCTTCACATCTGTAACAAATAAATCTACCGAAGATCACCAAATCGCGAAATAAATGAATGAAATAAAATACAATTTTTGTAATGCATGCAGCTTGATAGTCTTCGAAAAGTGAAACTAAAGTTAACCCACAAATTAATTAATAGTTATTATTAAACTGTTCAAGTAATGCAGCAATAAGTTTATGGTGAGGGATCGTATTTTAAAGTGAATATTGTACCTGTGGGTAATTAGAAACACATGCCTACTTAAGTGAATACTTAAAGTATTAATGAAGAAGCATTATCATTGGAAACATTGAGAACACTCCTGTCTTTAAGTACGAAGACAAGTGGGTGGATAACTTAGGAAGTCATTCATTGTTCATTGAGCAAATAGTTCTGCCGACTATGCATATCGTCTTGTCGTTATCTTCATATTTACAATGATAACAACATTTCTTAAGTAAGACAGTAGTTAATGTCACAGTTAACTATGATACTGATAATAATTACCTAATAGCTTTCATTCAACCACCAGCACTGAGCGATCTACTCATCTACTCTGCCTTACAATAGTTCCCATACACATCCTAATTCCCAACTGACTGATAATAATATGTAGCTGCAGTAATAGAGCATTGGATTATTAGTCTACTGAACAGTAAACACAAACATAATAGTCATAACATACTACGATAAATTACGATTACATTACATACATGTGGTAGCGTAACACTCTAACACTAATAACACTAATTAAAAGTCATAATAATACGTATAAGCAAATAGATTTTCACAACAAACAACCAAAGCTCATCCATATTTGGAAAAAGCAAGCTGAGCATCAACAGCAGCAATATTAAAATAAGTAATCTTAATTACAAATACACACGCAACAATAATCATCTTAACCTTAGCATGTAGGTTATTATAGCAATGCCTGAGAAATACTTTCTGTTCATAAATTCGTCGCTATAATAATAATACACCGTTGAAATCAAATTTTCCATAAAATATTCCTCCAAAATAATTTTATTCCAAACATTAAGGAGGTTATAATTAATAATTGTTATTTAGTATAAGTTTAAAAGACAATTAAAAATAATTGCTGCAGAGTGCAGGGACAAGAAAAAATGAAATGAAAAGAATTGATGACTAATTCGCAAATCTACGGATTTAAAATTTTATTTACCTATAAAAAAGCTAACTTTAACTTTGCAGTAATAAAATGTCGCCTGATTCATGTGATGAAAATCTTACAATCTTTAAATGCATTTACTGGTTGGGCTATCTCATTACTAAAAACAATTGAAAATTGTTTAAAAGTTAAATTAACGTTTGCTACAACACTTTACATTTAAGCAAGTATATACCGCAAAACTTTCAACTTCAACATCACGTTAAAATGTAAGGATGAACAAACATGAAATAAATTTAAATTGCACATAGTCTATTTAACCGTACTAACATAAATCAAACAATTATTTGAACGTTCAACAGTCATCGCAATTTGACCAGTGCTTAGATTCAGATTCACCTTTCATTTCAATGTGAAATAAATTATTAAAAAAATACTTCGACTTTCAACATTCAACAAATTCAACATTACTAAAAAGGGTAAATAAATGAACCCTATCCCCTATCAGCTGTTATTGGTTGAAATATGCGTAATTTCTGTTGCTGTTTTGACGTGCTATTATTTTTTAAAGTAAGTTTAGTAAATTAAGAGTAAGAACGTACCTGATTGTATTATAGGTCATCAGTCGTAGTTCGGGACAGTAGCAATGTTAAATTCAGTCCGACTGACTGGAGTGACAACAACCAACAGCGCACAATTGACAGCTGCAATTGCACAACGTAAACTTTAAAATAAATGAAAACTACTCATTTTAGTGTAAAAGCTATCGAATTCTGAGTAATTTTTGATCAGTCGTAGAGAATTTATGTTTACACATCAAAAACACTACGACGAGCTAACAATCAACTATAAATCTGAATGGTGAAGTCTGCCAGTGTTTTTGTCTGCTCTGTTGTCTGTTGTTAGCTATTGATTAATTAGGGTGTACTAATAGTTTGGAATTGGTTTTTAACTTGACAGAAATGAAATTAGAGTCTGAAAATTGTGACGAAAACTGTGAGCTGGAATAAGACAATGGACAATGAAGAAATCACTCGCAATTCACGAACAACGAAAGTGATTACCTTTGCACTGCACAGAATTGTGAGGTAGGAAGGTGAGATGATCATTTGATTCAAACGAGACCACTCGCTCTAATAGAATCCACTGCACTGTAATCTTCCACACACACGTTCAGCAAATAGGTGCTAGGTGTAGCATTCATTCCCATTCATAATTATGTACCTAGCAATGGCCCACGCAATGTCCTACCTTCTTCTGTGTTAGCCAGTCCCTCACGTTTAGTGCACTTGCGACGGAACATGTGTTCTATACGCTTACACTATAATAATAGTGTGTCCCGTCGTCCCAGTGTTAAGTCTTACGGTCCAGGACGTAGCGAGAAGGGGGCACGTGTCCCCCCCCCAAATTTCGGGAGAAAAAACGTCTAAAAAATAGCAAAAAATAGCCAAAATTTTCGTATTTTTGGCTTATTTTAACCTAAAGCTAAAATGCGAATAGCGAATAGCGAATATGCGAATAGCGAATAGCGAATATGAGACTTTTTTCCACTAAATTTATTGTGTGCCCCCACCAAATAGAAATCCTGGCTACGCCCTTGCTTACAGTTATTATGCCTTCTGCTCTGTGCTGACTGATAATAATTTTATGTATAATTATAATTATAAACCCTTAACTTAATAATAACAATGAATTGGATTATAGAAATAGGTTCAAATATTATTTGTGTTATCACAATATTTTAATTCATTTCATATGTTTCATTTCATATTATACAAATGAAAGCAAAATAGCATTACCATGCTTGCTATATTTTCATTATGAATAATTGTATACTGTTATTAAAGAAGAAATTAATTTTATCTTTGCAAGCCATGTCAAATGGTAATCTATTATTTGTTCATAAATTGCATTCAGTTTTTTCTGTGTGGTTTTTAAACTGGTTTAGTTGATCAATCCATTGTTCAAATTCAAATTGTTTCACACAGTCCATAGTTTGAAAACTAGATATTGGCTCCCAAGTGCTTTCTTCTCTGCAAAGTAACACAAATTAAGTAATCAATTAATCAGGGTATCGAATCAATAATAATATTTACTTTAACCTACTGGCCTTTAGAGCAATAATGTATTTTATTTTCATATAATGTTTAACTGCGTAGATGATTTACTTTTTGTATCCGACCCACTTGACTAAATATTCCACGGTGTTGTCTCGTTTTCTTTTATCAAACACATATTCTACTTCCCAATAAGGAGTACCATTTACGACTATCAAGTCATCTTTAGCCTTTTTCTCTCTTGACCTCCGACTCGGTTTTCGTTGCTTTCCTATTTGATGACTGGAACTGGGATGCTGGTCAGGAATGCTCTGTTCACAGCTTGCAGAAACCGTGTCGAAAGAATACTGAAAATTGTTGGGAGTAGAAGTTTCAAATTGAATGACAGATTGATGCAATTCGGGTGTATGGTTCGAGTCAGCAACATCGATCATATCCAATTCATCCCCAGTCGTAGCTACTTCCGTTGAAGGAGTCCTCTGTGTCTGATCAAATCCCAACGTTGTCAGATGAGTGAGGTCCCATTCCAAAGCAGACAGGTTTAACTCCAAATCGCTGTCCAATATAGTGGGTTGGTCAGATTCAATAATATTTTGATACAATTCCAACGTTTCATCCCACTCCTTGGAAGTTACCGTCATATCTAATTCTAATTCATCAGACTGCCTGTCATGAGTTTCAATATTCGAAATAGCTGCTTCCATATCCAATTCGGGTGGAGTAGTAGTGCCAATAACTGGATTCATTTCCAGCATTTCTGTGCGCACGTCTTTTTCACATATTTCTTCTATTTCAAAAAATAATAATTATTTATAAACGACCATATTTTTCATTCATCAGGTCAATTAACCAAGTCAAAGATAATGTTTTATATAGTTCTACTTAGCGTAATATTATTGTGTTGAAAAAGTATTGTTACCATTCTGTTGTTGAGATATTGAACTGGGAATATTGGGATGTACGATCGGTGTCATGGTTTTCTGGGGATAATTCGGAAGTCGTCGATTTGTAGATTTCGTCCGGCGCGTCTTCATTTTCAGTAACAATCACAAAACTGACGACAAATTAAATAACCGATTTTTTTACAGGCTACCTTCTTAAAAGTTACTGACCTTAGTCTTAAAAAGTTATAACGGATTTGGATGAATTTGTACTGTAGTGATTTTAGTAATACTTGAGTCGACAAACTGGACAAATTGTACTAACACTCTGATCTACATTTCTTACAGATACAGTTATTTGGTCGAGTCGTTTTGTCCTTTTCATATCTGCATTATCTCATCCAATCCAACATGTACATGAGCAATACAAGTTAGAAGTTACAATAGTTTTTACAACCAAAACACAATAAAATATAAAATGACTACACAGTTAAAGATATGGGAAAATAATGATGAAAGACATGTTTTATGTACAACATGCTGCTACGCATATTATAGTAATTTCTTCCCATTGTTGGAATTTAAACTGATTTTAGCATAAATGGCATTCGTCGACAAATACAAGCTATTTCACTAATAATTTATGAATAAACTGTAACGGTATAATATATCTTCATAATTAAATAAATGTGACAAGGCGACGCTATGTACTGTAACTGTAGCATCATAGTTGCATTTTAGCATGGACGAGCAAACAGAACGATGCACGAGACTTGTAAGCAAATTTAAACACAGTGATATGCATGCCTGAAGTTTGAATGCTATTACAGCAGATTGCAGATAGGAGTTTTGTGGAAGTGAGTGTGAGGAGTTTAGAATATGTTGTAGGTAAAACAGTCTATGCTCAATTATTACAATAAAATGATTTTTGTGGTGTTGCAAATACTAACAGTCAAACTGTTGTTACTATCCAAGTCTGTTTACTAATAAATCTAGAGTAAATAAGTAAATAAGACGAATTACATTATTAATTAAATTAAATACTATTGTGAAATGCAAGGCAGTTAAACCTAACTTTGAACTTTGTAAGAAAAATGTTTTTCAATCTAAGTGTCTGTATTTATTACATTCAATTTATTTAATTGTACAATTTAATTGTACACGAATTTAAATGTACACAATGTTTCATGGTATTTAAAAACACTTCTAGGTACTTGAATTGTTACGATTTGAAAAATAATGCCACATGTGTTTCAATTACAAATGATTTTGTATTATATTTTCTAATTGATTTGCACCCTTAAGTTGAAAACATATTTAAACCAGCTTAACTTAACTACGTAAAAATAGAAAGTGACTTACTTGAAACTTGAAACAAATACTGTTTTGTACTAAAGCTTAAAATTCACTTACACCACCACATCTTTCAGTTCAGATTCACTCTGTTCAGATCTCCAGCAATATCTCGCACATTTTTAAGTGTTCCTCTAGCGTTTGTAGAAATGATGGATAATCAATGCCGCATGCCGGACAAACTTCTTTTGGCTCAATTGTTGTTTCTTCGTCATCAGAGGAGAGATCAATCACTTCATCAGTTTCCTTAGTCAATGACGACTGCTTTTTATCTGTATTTGCAATTTCAGTCTTGATGGCTACGAGTTAAAAGAAAACAAATATTTTAGAGAAACTGCGTTGCTTTTAGAATACCTAAACCTAATAATTAGCTAATAAATATTGGGTAGTATACCGTTTGATGAACCAGGCGTAGGAGAGGCTGGCACTTCCGTATCACATTTACTGCCGTTGACCTTGTGATTATCACACGATATTTTACTTGACTCCCACTTTTTCAAAAGCGGGTGATTCTCGCGACGCGGAGGTCGTCCGGAAGACAAAGATGATGCTTTCCCACTTCCTAAAGCGAAACCATTACCGGAGAAGGCTAACACACCGCTGCTGCTAAAGGTTGCGTCTTCGGATGCATATTTTATTTTCGGAGCAGTTGCAATTTCCGTGCCCTGCTTCTTGGCATCGATGGACGAATCCAACTTCGGAGGAATACTAGCAGTTTCATTGGAATTAACCTTCGAAGCTCCATTGCGACAAGGAACCTTAGCGAAGGCGTCCGAAATCTTAGTGAGGCCACTTTGCTCAGAGCTGCACGCTTTTCGTTTTCTTGACACAGTAGCTTTCGGTGTGGCTTTCATTGGCTCCTTAATTTTAACGAAACTTCCATTGCACGACTTTTTGTGATCAGCATACCAAAAATCACTGGGTCCTGGGGCTCGATTCATTGATCGTTTCACAAGGCCATAATACGGATGCCGTGACTTGCAGGGACCATTACACTGCCACCAATGTGTCTTTAAGTACGCCACCTCTCCATGAAAGGAGTGATAGATCTACAACAAAGCAAAAAGTTAGAATTTCTGTCTTATCTTCTGTCTTAATATACATGTACACTTCAATTGTGACACTGAGTTGGCAAATTAAAAAGAAGATCATAGTGCTTTATGTAAAACGGTCATTAGAAAACGGCACTCTGACATAAATATTGAATTACCGTAATTTTAGTGTTGGCCATTTTATTAATATTGTTCATAATCTCGACAAACTTCGGTCCATGAGATTCCCTCTCCTTATTTTTGTCCACCACAAACAAAAAGGCATGGATCATTTCATGCTGAAAACAAAAATAAATCGATATTTTTATTAATCTTTTAATTATGCAGTACAAGTAACTGCACATAACATTTTTTAAATCCTAAAAATAGGATAAACGAATTAACTGTAAGTTTACCAAAAGAGTTTCAATAAGATCTCTTCTTGGTCGTAATGTTAATAAAGGTTTAGAGAGGTGAATCGAGCATTGCCCGTTCCTTCCAACGTATCGACATAGCCCAGCACATAGCGTCATTCTGGGACTCCACTTGACCTCGACACATCCTAGCCGATTTTTAAAGAACAGTTTATTAAATAAAACGAACAACTCGTGAATGTCCGGATTAGGATCAATTAATTCCAGTTCTTCATCCGTAAGATTCATTTTCATGATAGTTTTATCAGACAGATCGATAGCTTCTCAATCATCCAATAAAGTCTAAAATACAAAAGTGAAGTTATATTAATTACATAATATTTTAATGAAAAAAACGCAAATAAACACAACACAGACAGATAAAATGGTAAATCATTAATTGAAGTGCAGTTGGCAGTTAACAACAAACTAATAATTACTAAGAATTGTCAACAAGATAATTTTCTAATTGCTTTAAAATAAAATGAACTGAAAAAATCCAAAACTTAAAATGAACTCACCTCACCAGATTTTTATGATTGTTGCTGTGAAAAATGCAGCTGGTTAACTTGAGTTTTTGAAGACAGTTTTCGTTGGATTTGAAGATTGAAATGGATTTCTGGATGAATCCCGTCGTCAGTGCCGTCACCTGCTTGCACGTTGCACCTTCCTTCACCAACTCACACCACCGACTAACCGACTTGCCGTTTCTTCTGTTCCGACTGTTCTGTCCGACACTCCGAGCCCGAGTTCCGAATTGGTGTTGTTGCTCTTGCTGCACATTGTGATTTCTACTATCTCTTTCAGCATGAACTGCTGTCTGCTCGAGTCAGTTTGCGTAACTGATAGGGCAAGAGATTCGGCGGGAAATAGAGGGAAAATCACAGTCAATGCAGTGTACCGTAAATGCTCAAAAATGCGAGGTCAGGTGTCAGGTGAGTGCACTCGAGTGGTTTGTACTAATAATTCACAGAGTGCATAAACAAATGGACTAATAATAAATGATATAATTTTAATTCAATTAATGCATTTTCTTCATCTCCTAGTACAATTTACTGTAGTGTTGTTTATATTATTACGCAATTGGAAGTATTACGTTTTTCTAAAGGTATTTAATTTTAACGAAAAAATTTCGTTCAAGCTTTAGAATGAAAAATAGAAGTCCGTGGTGACATTTGAGCTACCACGGTTTTATAACACTTGTACTTGGTGAGTACAATTAATACCTACTCTCCACTTCTTTGGTGATATGACATATCATATTATGTCAATGTCACGCTGGCGAAAACAGTTCCCAGATTTTATTGGAAATACAACTGGAAAGGCATGTGGAACTGGTAACACTCATTTTTTGTAAAAATTTTCTCGTAAATATCCTACATCCTAGGTTAGGTACAAAATATTTTTCGTGACTATTAGTTTTGCTAAATATTCTGTACTATGCGAATTAATAGGAACTTAAAACTGAACATAGAGAAAGTACGTCACCTTTTTACGATTATTGACATTCCATGGGTGGGGTTCTACTCTATTATATAGTATAGTACTACCTTTCTAATACCGTACTACATTATATACAATAAATGGGCACAAAAAATGTAATATATAAGCAATAAATTCATAATCTCAGTCTGTTTTTGTAAATGTTACCACGATGTAGTCGTAGTCATAATCATGCTATCGCTTACCGGACACCGGAGCTTAATCTAATAAATATTGCAACGCTGATATTTTGTTTTTTGATGTTGCAGATATATTAGTTGGATAGTTGGAGTCTTGGAGTGCTTGGACTGGACATCTGTGTGGGGAATGGCCTTACGATTGAAGTTAATAGGAATAGAGAGCAACTTGCTGACATATTTTATTGTGAGTTCTGTCAACAAGCGCACCGTTTCTAGGTGTTTCTCCGTTGGTCATTTGAAACCTTTGCGTCTTATACATTCTTATCATACATTGAATAATAGTAATCAAACTGCTAATATACGCCAAATTCAAAGAAAAATAATGTCGTCAGTCTCGTCAGGGCAAAATTCACCGACACTGCCCACAGTTTATACAATAGCAGCTGTACAAATGACAAGCACGGAAGACAAGGAACATAATTTCAATACAGCTAGCAGATTGATCGACGAGGCAGTTCTAAATGATGCAAAGGTATGTCTTTTTAATTAAATTAATATTTTTATTATTTGTTTGTTGAAAATTTGCTGTATTATTACTTATTATTACGTTACTTTCTTACAGTTTAAACTATCTTACCATCTGTTGTCAATATTTTATGATATATCTTTCTTGTCATTTCATTAGGTCGTCTGTCTTCCAGAAGCGTTTGATTTTCTAGCAAAAAGCAAATCAGATACAATTGCGCTTGCAGAAACTTTAGACGGGCCGTTAATTCAACGCTACAAAGCAAAGTCTAAAGATTGTGGAATTTGGTTGCTGTTGGGAGGTTTTCATGAAAAATTGGTAAATTGAAGACAGTTTGTTATTATTGTTATCTGAATTGAATGTAGTGTAACTAAAATGCTGTCACTAGAATGGTTCAATGAATGCTGTAACAATTAAACGTTAACTAGCAAAAGTAATTTTAATTTTGTTTGTATTCATTCTTTCCAATCTAATATCTGTTTAAGGAATCAGATGAGAGTAGTGAAAAGCCTTTACTTGCAAATTCCCATATTGCAATAGACGATGAAGGAGAAATTGTTTCCGTGTACAGAAAAACTCATCTTTTTAACGTTGTTATTCCTGAACATAACATCAATCTTCAAGAGTCTGACTATATAAAACCGGGCGGAGAAATTGTGGATCCTGTTTCAACTCCTGTTGGAAAGATTGGACTCGGAATCGTAATTTAATTTTAGTGTTATAAAAACATTATTATGTGAAACATAAATCATAATTAGCAGACTTTAATGTGATACTCCTGAAATAACTATAATGAAAATGACTGTTTTTTTATCAGTGCTACGACCTTCGATTTCCCGAATTCTCTTTGCAGTTGAGGGCGAGAGGAAGTGATATTATCACTTACCCTTCGGCTTTTACTGTAGCTACTGGAAAGGCTCACTGGGAAATACTTCTGCGAGCAAGAGCTATTGAAACGCAATGTTACGTAGTTGCAGCAGCCCAAGTTGGTCAGCATAATACAAAACGAGTTTCATACGGACACAGCATGGTTTGAACATTACGTTAATTTAATTGTATGCTATTTTTTTTCTTCCGGTCATTCTGCTTTAATTCACTTTTTAATGTGATTGATCTGTAGATTATAAACGGATGGGGCGAAGTCTTGGCTCATGCTAGTTCTGACGTTGAACAGGTTATTTACGCTCCGATAGATTTGGATCAACTGTATTCCAAGAGAATTAATATGCCAGTCCAAAATCATCGACGTTTTGATTTGTATGGAGCTAGTTGTGAATACTCCATCCCAGATGAAACTATGAACGAATTGGAGTATCCATTTGGTCAAGTGACGTCCAAGGGAAAGTACCTGTTTCTTCAAAGCAGATTTTCGTTCGCGATGGTAAATAGAAAATGCGTCGTCCCAGGGCGTAAGTTGCAGATTAAAGACACATCAAGTAATTTTGTCCGTGTCCTTTGACTTAAAAGTGGGAAAATTTATTGTACAGATGTATTGGTTGTCCCAAAACGTTGTGTTCAACTCTCGAAGGATATGACACAGATTGAAATGTCAGATCTTTTTATGCTGTCTCACCACGTTGTCAAAATTGTAGGTGAAATTAATGGTACGACCTCTGCAACAGTTACTATTCAAGATGGACCAGATGCAGGGCAATCGATACAGGTACGTTTGAATACCAATAATACATAATGCAGTGTTGTTATGCGATTAATAATGTCAAACCTAGACATGAAAACTGATGATGAAAGCCGCATATTTACTATTTAAACCTTTCTTTCGTACAGCATGTTCATGTTCATGTGATGCCCAGACGTCCTGGAGATTTTAAGAACAATGATGATATATATGAGGACTTGGCATCTCATGACAAAGGAGATGAAGTCAAATGGAGAGATTACAGTGAAATGGAGGAGGAAGCCAAGGCAATTCGCGCTCACATTAAAAGTCACCATCTTCACCTCTTAAGTACACAAAAATAATCCCAAAGTTACATAATTAAGTTGTTAAGTTTGTGTAGTTTAGTCTGAAGTAATTTTATGTTTATCACCAATGTATTAATAATTTTAATCGAGCTAACTTTTTATCCTGTCATGTAATGTTAGAAACATCCAAATTCTGATATTTGCAAGGACAACGTAGAGTAATATTAATATCTGCGCAAGTATACGTACAGTTGCTGGTATTGTGATATTGTAACGGTTGTTATTTATAATGCTGAAAATAAATACTTCCAGTAACAGTTTTAGCATGATAATTCCGTCAATGCGTGATTCAGCAACGGTCTTTAATTTATATCTATGCCATTTAACCATTTCATTATTATTTTAAAAACGACATACATTTTTGAATGCTACATCTAACATACAAGTCAGTTACCATAATTTCTGCATTTATTCTTTAACAGTACATAATAATATATATCGGAATACTCGCATGTTTCAAAAATATATTCCAAATTATATAATTCTATTTACAAGGAACTATTAATGTGTGGTACCGATATTGTGACTTTGCCTTTCTATCAAATCGTAGAAAACGCTGGCACTAAGTAAGTATTTTTGACAGGACGTTTTTGAACATCAATATAATCGCCCAGAGTAAAGATTTTTCGACAAGACTTATTTTTTACTTCCGAATTACACAGTTTTTGCAAGTTGCTTTGCTCATGCCACTTTAGCTCATAATGTTCGTTATAACATGTGGGTTAATTTTTTTAAAAAGGCTACAACTGATATTTAAGATTGCGACAACCGACATTAACACAGTTTTATTAATTTGGCTTGAAAATTAACTTGATTATTACATTTCGCGATTTTATTGGGAATGAATGACCTGACAATATTAGGACTTCATCGACGCTTATTGTTTTACACACTACATTACACTGTGGGTGGACGAGTAATAGTAATTAGTAATAATAACAATGATGTGACAATCAATATGCGACAAACCATATTATGCTTAATACAAAATACAATATTTTAATAGCATACCAAGAAACAATGCTGCTAAGACGCCACAAAGATATTTCATTAGACGGCTGCAACCAAATAATATCAAAAATTTCCCCACGATCCAACATGTCTCATTTGGCCTGCTTCCAGTGAGTGTAAATTTCAAGCAGACTCTAACAAAGGTTCGCTTTCCCCCGAAGTGTCCCTGCAAATTAAAATTACACTCGTTATTTTCAGCCATAATTTCTCATAATTATTTGTTAGATTGAAGAAAATGAGGGTGTAATGAGTGGAATGCGGAATAAACTTACCGAACAGGTGTTGGAGAGCCATTGACGCCACAAATGGTTTCAACTATCGTATCCAGAATTCCACCGGCCGATGTTTTTCTACCCACGGTACTGTGCTGCATATGCGAATGCGACGGATGAAGATGGGTTGTAGAAAACTGGGAACCCCCGTTGTTCATGTTCCCACAATTCAAATCAGATCCAATAACAAACTCTTGCAGTGTAGTTCTTGGAAATCCATCCGTGTAGTACAATTTTATTGTCTCGTAGGCATCCATAATGAGAGCGATGAAAAGACTCAGCACTACGTAAATAAAGAGACTAATAAATGTGTACAGATAAATGCGACAAAACCACCACAACAAATTGGACTTTGACGACATTCCCGCAAACGTTGCAAACATATCGTCCCCGTTAATCAAAGCGAACAAACACTCGGACGTGGTCGACAATGAACTAAACTGTTTTCAAAAAAATATCACAATTATTAGAAAACTTCTTACATTCAAATTGGTCTTCCTTGCAGCTACATTGTATGGAAATACAAATTCTAAACTTACTTTCATGTGATAAGGTCCAAGAATCAGCCAACCACAAAATGTAAATCCGGCATAAATGAGAATTGCGCACAGTAAAAATCGAAGTACATTTGGCGAGGCTCGTTTCAGCGTGAGAATAAGTACATTGTACGTTCGAAAGAATCCCAAGTAACGTAAGACTCCGAACCAAACTAATAGATTTCCAATGCCTAATAATAGACTGCATACATTCCATGCTTCTCCAGTCAATTCCTACTCACACAACAAAAATAATACGATTTACTAATTAATATTATGTCAAACACGTCGTAATAAAATTATATGTAGTAACTGTCCACATTAATTACTTTATTTTCGATTTGCTCCTTTAGGGCTGATCCAATTATGATGAGCACATCGTTGAATATAATCAGAACATACCAAAAGTTTAGAAAGTCAAGTCTTTCGTGTGTCGTCAGTTCTTGCTGAAAATACTTCTTGAAAAAGGCAAGAACTTCCTACGAATTACAAAACCAATTACATTAGTACATCGCACTTTCGCACTCAAATGTGGCATGTGTGGAACTACAATTATACAGTATTTGCAATTATCACATTCAGTAAATAATTAACTCACTGCTTTGAGTAGCTGAGCTCGATAAATTGCTCGGCAACAAAGAACAAGGGATAACGTACACATTCCTATCACAATGTAGTTGACGCCACTTCGCCCAATTTTTTCAAGTCTGTTGTCGGCTAAAAGCATTCAAACAATAGAAATTTAAACCTTTAAAACAAACACCGACCATCGTCGCTCAATGCAATTATTCATCATTTTTCATTTAAACGCATATTTTCTTACACTTACTGACATACTCGACATCGCCTTTACAAATCAATCTTGTTGGAACAGCCTCCAGCGACAGCAGAGTCTGCCCATCATGATCACGATTATTAAATGCTATCTACAAAGGCATTATTTCCACATTCATTATATTTGCTTAATATTTTTCATCAACATTTAATTTAGTAAAAACAGTATTTACGTTGATATCAAACTGGAAACAATCAGGAGATTTTAAGGGCCCTAAATCTCTGAATCGTACAGTTTTCAGAGTGAAAACTAAATTGGCTTCCAGAAGAGAATCAAAAGAAATTGAAAAGTTGTGTGAATCCATATATGACTTGCTGTTAAACGGTCCTGTACTATTGTCCATGGCACTGGGCGAAATTTCTAAACAATTTTTTTCCGTCTTGCTGTCAAATACGTAGCTTTCATTAAATCCAAATATTATCCCGTTTGTGTATTTGTCGACACACAAGCTGACAGGAGCCATAGATCCATCTCTGTTGGAATAGAAGTATGGACCAATGGAAAGATCTTCGATGTCGCTATACTGAAAACAAACAGTTATTTATAATACATATAAGCAAGAATAAAGTATTAACACATATTGTTCTGATATCTATTTGTTAATTTGATTTACTCACAGCTTTGACAGCATAATCAATATACTCGTAGAATTCTTTCTTAGTATAAATGGCCAGAGGTCCTGTTGTGGGTGGATAAGATGTGATTTCTCGACTAGTATCCCAGTTCATGAGGAACAAATGGGAAAACGATATTTTATTGTCCCACGTGTAGTTCACATTGGCATAACGATATGAAGCAAATAATATCAACTGCAAATACAATTATAAATACAAATTCAATACACAATTTTATCTACATCAAATTGAATGCAAGTAATACTAACATTTAACCCTCGATACGCAGTAAATAATGTACAATGTAATAAACATAAACTGCAGAAACTTTAAATCGAATCGCTTAAATTAATTAAGGTTTAAAAATCGATTCGATTTAAAATTCTTAATCAGTTTAATTGAGCCCATTTACAATCAATTAAGGAATTAAATATCGACCCAAAAGGCTCACCTGAAAAGTAACGAAAAATATTTTGATAAGCTGAATAGAAAGTTTGTAGGGAAATTGTCGTTTGGTTTGCCACTTCTCAAGTGGATTCATGAAATAGAATCGCAGTCTTCGTCGCATTTTGTCAACCTGCATCATTCCATTATGAATATCAGCACCTCCACCAGCGATGCTACTAGTACTTTGACTCCTTTGACGGGTCACGTCCAAAATACTGCTGTTTACACTTCCATATCTAGTAACAGTGACCATTTCTGTGAAAAATAAAATCAATTGTTATTATTGCCATTACCCGGTTGACATAAACATATAATAATGATCCTAATTGGTTAATAATATAATGATACAGAAGGTGCTAAATACAAATGTCCCAATAAATAATAGTTGGATTAAATTACTAGTAGTAAATGTATAAATCTTGTTTCGTAGATTCATTTCTGTTTAATGTTCAGAACTTAGAATGTTTAAGACTTTTTTTGGTAATTTTTACAGTTGAATTTTTTTCGAAAAACTAAAAGTATATGATTAGTTCTGTCGGACAACGGTTTGGGACATAAAATCCATAGTAACTAACTTATTTCGACTAACAATTGATTAGTAGTTTTTTGTTTGTTCATTTGTTATTTTCTGAAATAAACTGTTTTCCGACACAATCCTTCACATTATGATAAAACAAATTATTAGCTTTAAAACAACAACTCCGGATTTTCAATTCGACCATCCATTCCAGAGAAATCATCGATTATCTCATAAAAGTCGACATTGCCATAACCTGTCCTTTAGTAGAAACGATGACGTACAAAATCAATCAGTTTCTTAATGAACACATTTATTAATTCGAATATGGAATTCTCATATTGAAAAAGGAAATTGTCTGTTACCTACATAATGTTTCCCTTCAATTGAATACAAACCAAGTTTCCCAGTGCTGCTAGCAAAGAGTAAAATAACCTTAATTTAATTAAGTGAGCACGAGCAGTTTGGTTTCTGAAACCGAACATAAGAAAAGATATCTTTTCACAATTCTGAAGTTGTATGTATGATGGTAACTTGACCATGATATTTAGTCCGGGTATGTCTACGCACAAAGCAAGTGAAATATAACGTCATTATTTGTAGACTGTAACAATGAGTATTATGTAAATGATTTAAGAGTTTGATTGTATCATTGTAATCATGTTGAGTCATTTCAGTCCAGACCAGTCTAACTACAACTTACTGGAAGTTTCCACTGAATATCTAAACACCATTACTTTCTTTGTCTTGCTGTGCTAAGTCAATATTTACCTTTGTGTTCCTGAACATTCAGTTGCATTGTCTATTGTTAGTTAATCTAGCTTTTATCATTTATATCTGGTAATGCTATTAATAAACACTTCACGATATTTCAGCAACTTTCTTTTTGTAGTCTTTGAAAATCCCAATTACGTGTTCACCCAAAGAAAACAAAGGCACTCAATACTAGTAGACGTCTTAAAATACTAAAAGGTCATTATTCAGGCACATGATGAGACTCGGCTTAGAGAACAATTGAAATCTTTTATCCTTTGAGATTATTGAGACTCAAATCTTTAAATGAATTTAGATCTAAATGTTGCACCACAAGAATAACTGATTGGCATTGGTATTAAAATCCAAACTGTGTCACACACCTTTATCTGTAGGTTTTCCCGGAGAATCTTCTGGCATTTCTGTGTCCGAATTATCGTCAGTACTATTAGTAAGTTTAGCACAACTACTGATGGAAGCAATAACTCGAGACACTGACATACCGCTACTATTACCAAAACCGCAAATGTGACCATCGGTATTAAAGCTTTCGCTCAGATCCCCTTTTTCTCCTTCCCCACAATTAAAGCAGTCAAAGAAACAATCACTCGGTTTTAGATTCTGCATACTCTAGACACAATTCTCCTATCACTAGTTCTACTATATAGCCTAATTTCATGACATAACTCAATTTCCACAAATTATAATAGCCAACATTTATTAACAACTACCTAACCTAACCACTTGGTGAAAGAGTCTCCTGCAAAGCAAAATATCAACTAATGTAAGATAATTTGTACGAAGTAAACCTCCCCTTGATACAAATCTTACAAGTAGAATAATCGTCTCTCACGACTAAAGAAGAGTACAGATAGAAAAATTCAGTCCGGCTGTCTCGAGGATTTACTTGTGCTAGTTACTTATTAGTTAATGTAGGTATTATGTAAATTATTTTATATCTTTTAGAGGAAACTTACTGATGCCACCGTTTCATTTCATGATAATACTTGTGATGTGTTGCGGGGATACATTATCTTTATCATGAGACAGACAGAGCTAGATGTAGCAGAAACCAATCCAACAGTGCTACATTACTGTGTAAAACGTACAATACTGGAGCGTAGTATTGTACCTGCAGAGTCTTCAATTTAAAATTGTTAACTGCGAATGAAGAAGAATCAGCAGAACGGTCGGTGGTCATGGACGATTGATTACCACACAAACCGAAAAGGTACAACACCACAAAGCCCGAGTGCACATTAGTATTAATACTGAATGACTATAACAGTAACGAAGTGAGCACGATGGAAACCTGCACTGCAAAGATAATCTTACAACTGAAACAACAATATTAGAACCCTCCTCACACCAAATACAAATGCTGATAAGAAGATATACGAGCCAAACCAAACTAAAGATAAAATAATGAAACTATTCCACAGATACCCTTATTAGCTTTCGGATTCTCTACTGTTTTGTTATACTGCCAACTGCAATGTATACATTAACTACGTAAAAGTAAGCTTTCTATAGCCGTTCACCGTTATTATCATCACACGAAAAGTCAAGAACCTTGATGTCTACATATTACGTCGCACTTATAGTCCTCATTAATATCTAGACATGTAAATGTAATACAAATTGTATTATACAACCGTTACTATTGCAATAAAAATACATAGTTGACAATTAACAGATAACTAAACAAGGTGATGCTTAATCGTGATAGTTATAAGATTCATAATATGTACATCGCTTTTCTGCTAAAACATTTTGAATGTATTTAGACAACTACTAACTACATATTTGCATTTCGGGGACAACGAATTTCGGGAAATAACGAAAAAAACAGTTTCTTAATAACGTCTATAACCCCTAGAAAACAATATGTGTCATTTAATGCACATACGAGAATGACATCATTAGTTATACTTAAAGCGTGTTTTCCATTTACATCAAACTGAAAGATATATCATGTCTGACAAACAAAGTTCTTGTCTCAATAAGTTGCTACACCATGGTTTTTGTTAAATAGAATATTTCAAGTTGGTGTGCAATATTTACGACAGAATGTTGTGTATAAATTTAATTAATTACCTTCATCCGTGTCCGCATCTTCAGAAGATGCACTCGCAGAGGTACAAGATGTTCTAGAGGTAGCAGTGATAAGGTCGGATGTGGCCACAGGATCTCCACCCCCACTAGCATTGCATTGCCTGTTGACCGCATTAGATGTTAAATTTCTAATTGTGTCCTCAGCAGATTCTGCGGAAGAGGTCGAAGTTTGCATTTGGGAATTCATTTGACTCATCCATCCAAGATTCATAATAATGAATGTCAACAGCTGCTGTCTCTTTTACCAAACTTAGATATTCTAAGAAATTGTCTAGCACCAGCCAATATCGGTTAGTCTGTAAATCATCAAAGCATCAATCAGTATATTATTATATTCATCAATCACAATGCCAGCGCTTATGGAAATAGGGTTAGACTTTAGTGCACTTCGTGGCAGATATTTATTTAATTTATTCTTTTAATTTTTCATATAGGTATTTTCCATATAATTGACTTATTACCCTTTCCCATTAAATCGCTGGGCGAGATCAGAGTCAATCTACCTCGTCCCCCCCCCTCCGGTAATGACCCCCTCCGGTAATGATAGAAGACATGGTTTTATGGAAACCGTGTTTTGGGATTTTTAGACAGTAAGTAAAAATTCCCACGAATGATTTATGCATAATATATATTATTGTCAGAGTGACCCTCCGTACAAAATTAATTATATACAAAATGTATAACGAAAAATGCAAGGGCCGCTGGCCAAAGGCAATTCAATAAATAAATAAATATTATTGTCAGAGTTCCATTACCGATTAAACAAAAGAAGTTTATTTACCCGAGGAGGATGATTCCCTATTCCTCTTCCAATAGAAAGGTCTGCTAAGGACGGCACATTAAAATATTACGTTGTAACTGTGACTTCCTCCTGCACATGAAGTTTGATGACAACTTTTGCATCCAGGCAGTAATACAGCAGCTGATGATGCATGTGTATATATTATTTTTGTTACGACAATTGGTACACCTCGCACAATAAAGATTGAAACAGCTTCGTAACTAATTAAAAAGTAGATTTAGCCCCAAAATGTGTTATGTGCACAAGTTGAAACAGTTGAAAGTCAGATAATCACAGGTTCTCTAATAAATAAAAACAAATTCTTTGATTCATTCTTATGTTATGATTATCCCAGTTCCCAAAGTTCCCATCAAAAATTGTCCCAGTAAATTGTATACAGTTAACAATCTGCACAATTCTACAATTCAATGAACAATGAAAGAAATTACAAATTATGAACGCGAAAAAGATTACCTTCGCAGTTTAAAACTCTGAGGTAGATAGGATTAGGAGGATGTATTGTTTTGTTGGTAAGAAGGTGAGATGATAAAATATTTTTTGATTCAAATCAGACCACACTCTTAAAAGCACAAAGCACATTTACACGCAATATTCAGTAAATCGATGCTTGTTGTAGTAAAGTAATCGCAAAACAACATTATTGGTATTTCTAGTACAAGTGGTACAAACAGAAACAACTGAAGCACCTAAACTGCGTTGTTCTTCTGTTCACATTGCACATAGGCTATAGCAACTTCATATTCATTTCATTCATCATCATCATCGTCATCATCCATTGAATTATGTGGACGAGACGAATACCTAAATAATCGAATTTGATGATGATGTCATCATCCCTGTGACACAAATGTAAATGTACCTAATATTATATAATATTTTTATTCAAATTGCTTGTTAATTATTACTATCACCAATTATCAGAAAAGTTGTGACAGTAATAACTAAAGACAAAGACAACTAAACTAAAGAAAAAACAACATCTACAGCAAACAGCGTGCTGTTGCGATTTTGCGATGATAGAATTTGTTCTGGCTGAACTTAAAGTTGTACTACACACTGCGCATTGCTTGGGGAACCCAATAGCCAAACTAGCACACACCTACTACACAAACAAGGGGTCAAACACATACTACGAAGACCAAAAAATACAGATTTTTGCTCTCCTCCTTCCCCTTGAGGACTGCGTATTTAGAGTCTTGAAGACTTCACAGTTTTTGGAACATTAATTGAAAAAACTCATTCCACCTACATAATATTATGTAAAATAATGTCATGTTTAGAGGGTAGAAATCAAGTATACCTGACTTTTACGCGTACAATTTTAACTGTGGTCGTCTTTTCTAAAATATTTAATAACTATTTATGCCAACTAACTGTCAAGGTAGTTTATTATTTCCAGATATCCAGTTCCAGATATCCAAGGTAGTTTCTTATTTCCAGATATCCAGTTCCAGATATTCAAGGCAGCTTATTAATTCCAGACATTCATTTTTGTTATCCGACCAAGTCACTTTCATGTAGTTTCATAAGGCGAAAAACGTCGGATCCGAGCAAAAGAACGGTGTGTAAAATTACGCATCAGCAATATCCCCTTTCCACTTATGATGAAATGAAAATTAACGTTGAAAGTTGTTAATTTAAGTTCAGGATGTTTTGAACATTTTAGTTAAACAAAGTATTCTATACACTTACGTGCGAATTGTCAGAAAATTTTCCATAACTTTATTACTTTAGTGTTTTAGCAGCGTCAAAATTAACGAAGACCAAGGTTCCGAGCCCCCACCCTCAATCGAGGACTTTCTGAGTATATGTTACAGACCCCAACCCCGGTATCCGTAGTATGTGTACGACCCCTAAGGTCGCGTCAAAGTGCATGTCCGGTTTTAAATTCTTTTTCACCTACAGCTGATATTTATTTTACAGTTTGGATATTTATAACAAAACTATTCGACGGTTTCCAGAAATGTCAATTGAATTCAAAATTAGTTCGACAATTTGACTAATTAAATGTGAGCGTAAATGTTTTCTATTTAACACGTGTTGTTTCAGAATTGTGTGTTTACGTGTGACGAGTGTCCAAGAATCTTAATATTATGCACACATCTGTATCTATCTACTTAAATGTGAAATTTATTAATTGGATTCGTCGTTATTAATTATGTCTTGTATTTATTTATTTATTATATGTTGTATTTATTAATTCTTATGGCTTATAACCAAATAACCATCATGTTTTAATACTGAGATCAGATTAGATTATTGATATGTTATAGTTATAACATAACCATAATTAAACTGTTGTATGTACATGTAAACCACAGTTGGTGCTGAACCGACGTTGAGTGAGTACTAGTAGCGTGTACCAATAGATTTGTGAATCCATCCTCAAATTGTAATTTTCGAATAAATTATATTTTTAAATCACTAATGCATTAGGATTAAGAGCTATAACCATCCTCTGCCTCAAAAGTTTAACAGAAATTGCAATTTGATCAAAATTAAATAATCGATTCATGAAATAACTGCTGTCTATCATGGTCATATTATTTGTAACTTATTATTTGTCATTCTGTACTGGGTGTATTGTGAGTATTCCAAAAGAATGAGATTATTGACACCAAATTGAAGACTAATTGTTGAATATTTAGGTCCCCATTATTGTGGAATACTCACCCAGTAGTTTGGGCTAATTTCAATCTACTTCTGATTAAAAATAGTTCAAATTTGAAGTGACGTTTTTAGTAGGCAAAGCAGTAATTGAATTTTCTAGAAGATGCTATATTCAATTAATTATAAAATAACCTTTGTCGTGGTATTTTAATCTTAGGGCCTAACAAAAAACAATAAATCGACGAGGACAAAGGAGTAAATTATTGCAGTCAAAATTCGGTCGCGCAATGGACTACTTTATGCATTTTCGAGACGCTGGATAGTGGGATTCGTCTTCGGAGCTATCTTTGGATCAATAAGCGTAATTTTTCTGCAGAGTCATTTCTCATCCTCTAAGTGTATGTTATCCTTAAAATAAATTGCATTCAGTTTTAATTAATTCACAATTGTTGTGATTATTAATGACTTGCTTATTTATTTATAAAATTATATTTTTCAGCATCTCCAGAAGGAGTGATATTTGATTTGGCGTGGCGAGAGGTGCTGTTGGGCAAAGATGCTAACGCTGTCAAATCAGTCGAAGGAGTTTTGAAGTTACAAAAAAATGCCAGGGGACACTCTTCCCAGGAAGCAAATGGTGCTTTGAGTTTTCGAAGGAAAGCTTACCCCTCTTCCTCAGAAACCGTAAGCATTATACATACTATATGCTAGAATAAGGTAGGATTCACAATAATAATGATCTAGCATTCACAAAAAGGAGTCACTCATGGGGTTTGGGGAAACCTAAAAGACAATAAATTGGCTTTCCGGCAAAAAACACATTCCCTCCAGAATCTGGAGTGAGCCTATGCGCTGAGCCCTAGTAGGTTGCGTTCACTTCACTAACGATTTTTATAGTTGGTTGCTTGTGATGGAAGCAACCCACATAAAAAAGTCCCTTTCCCCATAGGTCCTGGTTTTCTGTATCTTTTAGTCTGTAAAAGTTCAATGAAAGACTTCTACCGTTGCAAATGGCTTATTAATTATTACACACCAATACAAATGAGAGAAAAATATTTATATTCGTGAAGCAGACTTTCTAAACATAATAATATATATATATTTTCTTTTTTGAAGGATGGTGTAATTGGTAAATGTGAAGTCATCCACGTTGCCATTGTGTGTGCAGGAAACAATTCAAGTCGCTCTGTCGTAACGCTTATCAAGTCTATGTTGTTTTACCGTAAAAGACCATTGCACTTGCACTTGATGGTGGACGCCAAAGCACATTTGATTCTTAGGACGTTATTCAGTACTTGGAACATTCCACAAAGTAAGCGATGTACTTTAATATTTTAAAACTATTACATCATGTTTTAGACGACATTATTGACACACAACGCAAGAAAGTGTAAAAAGCGACTCTTTGGTGTGTGCATCATTTAAACGTAGCAAGACAGCAAGAGACTATGATATTATATTATGCGGTGTGCACGACTTATTATTAATGTATCGCAAGATACATTAATGGGAACAGGTATGATGTCCGTCTGTCTGTGGTCTGTCTGTCGTCTGTGCACAAAAGTAGTGGTGGGAATGGATGGGGTTTGTAGTGGTGTGAACGGATAGGGTTAGCCCTGGTGAGAATAGATGACGATACATTTTTTGCATCCTTTGGTAGTAACGGTTTATTTTTCTCCTTATTTCTTCATCAAAAATGAGAAAAGCTAAAGAAATTCAACACTTATATGTACTACGTAGCTGTTGTTGTCGGCAGCGGTTGTTGTATTTAATTGATTGATTGAGGACCTGTTGTATTTTCAGTGGATGTTAGTTTTTATTTGGCGGATAATGTTGTTCCGGAGGTCAGTTGGATTCCAAACAAACATTATTCTGGCGTTTACGGTCTACTCAAATTGACGTTGCCTAGAGCTCTGCCGTCCACATTGGACAAAGTAATCGTATTGGATACCGACGTAACTTTTGCAACCGATATTGCTCAGTTATGGAGTCTATTTACAAAGATGAGCAATTCCCAGGTAAAATTTTATTTTGAAAAATATGTTTACTTCTCTTCTTACAAGAGCTTTTACAAGAAATCATGTAATAAATTGATAATCAGCTTTCATTTTAGATATGTCACTTACTTACTGGTCAATAAAAATAATTTTTGACTAATTAATTATGCAGATATTGGGTTTGGTGGAGAATCAGAGTGACTGGTATTTGGGAAAACTATGGAAAAATCATCGACCGTGGCCTGCATTAGGTAGAGGTTACAATACAGGTGAGAAACAATTTATTAATTTCATACTATCCTACCCGGTCTCCGCCGGGTCCGCTTGACGCCCCCTCCCCTGGAACGGGTCCAAGATTTGACCCCCCTGGCCAGCCGAAGGCGGACCAGTGTACAGTGTGGAAAACTCTGACCTGTCGAAGGCAGGCCAAAGTTTTTCGCACTATTTTTGACTCAATTTGATTGACCCCCATAAATTTCAGCCATTTTACCCGAAATTGACCCCCCGGGTGGGGGGTCCGGTGGGATAGGATGGTTAATTATCGCAGATATATTTATAAGATTTGATGTGGTGTCCCTCTGTTTGTCCGTTCGTCTGGGCACAAAAATAGTAATCGGATTGAATAGGGCTAGCAGTGGTTTGAATGGATCAGGTTGTTCGTGGTAGGAACGGATCGAGTTAGTAGTAGTGGGAACGGTTTTCTGCGATACATTTTTTACATCCCATACTCGTTGCCGTAAATTATACGAAAAATAATTGATTACTTAATATAATTTAAGAATAAATTATAATTCCTTTTAACAAATAGAATTGCCGATTAAATAATAATTAATTTCTCGAGGCGGCCTGTTAATAATTGTGTGCGTTTGTAGGTGTGATATTGATGGATCTGTCCAAACTTCGTAAAATGAATTGGCCACACTTGTGGAGAATGATAGCGGAGAGAGACTTGCAGACAATGCTGTCGACTTCATTAGCAGATCAAGACATTTTTAACGCTGTGATCACACAGAATCCTCACATTTTATACGAGATCCCTTGTCAGTGGAATGTTCAACTATCGGATAACACGCGGAGCGAGTCTTGCTATACAGAAATCACCGATCTCAAAGTAAAACTGAATAAACTGCTCGCATTATTCCACACACAAAATTTACTATTCATTCACATTTGCAACATATACTGTCAAAAATATTTGAATACCGTAAAACCGAATCTTTATTATAATCTTGTAAGGTGTAATTAATTATGTTTAATTCGTCCTATCTTGTATGTATGATTAAGTCAGAACTTTCCCTCTCCTTGGTCATGAATTTATAACTGATTGATTATTTGACAGTAGTTTCAACATCTAAATCAGATGAATTCAGCGTGAAGAGTATATGTGAGTGAATTTTGGAAATGGGACCATTTAGGATGCCTTGATTTTCATGTAACCGATTGATTAATTTTTAGATGTGCGAGGCCTACTGTAATGGTTTAAACTTAAAGAATTGTTACATGGGAATTCAGGCATCCTAAATGGTCCCTTTTCCAAAATTCACTCACATATTTAATAAACACGTGCTTTTGTATATGAATGTATTCATTTCGAAAGTACTTACATTGTTTTCATTCCACTTGTCTTCAGGTCATTCACTGGAACTCGCCCAAGAAATTGCGAGTTAAGAATAAGCACGCTGAGTTCTTCCGAAATTTGCACCTCACTTTTCTGGAATATGATGGAAATTTGTTACGCCGGGAACTTTTTGGATGCAGTAACTACTCAAGCCACTACTCCAACGCACAACAGACATCATCAAACCCTTCTAATGCCATCATTGAACAGGTTCACTTTTCTTTTTCTCTTTTCTCCTCTACCGCACGCCTGGAGCATTAAAGGTGACACAGCAAGAAAAATGTGTTTGCTGCAGTTACTTTTTATTTTCACTAACTTCAGTTTATATTTCAGTCAGTCAGTAAAAGTCATTCAATTTATATTTTAATTTCTACCTCAGACACAATGTCGTTCAAAAATCATGGCTTATATAAGTGCAGTCCACTAATTGTGAGTCATTCAGCTATTCAACTGTCTCGATTCCATTTCAAATCAGGATTCAGAGGAAATCAATAAGTTATAACGATAACGGGAGGGGGAAAGACAAAGAACACTGATGCACCAACAGTACCTACTGTGAAACCATTACTTGTACTTCTTGCCTGCCAGGGGTTATCTGCAGATAAGATTGAGACCTTAGAGGCACAAGCAGGGTCTGTATAGGCATCATTCGGCCGCAAATTAAGCCTTTTTTTCGGAATCTGGAGGGGCACGTGCCCCTAGTGCCCATTTGTAGATAAGCCCTTGCTTGCAGGTGCTTGCTCAATTCATATTTTATAGTATTGTCATTTATAACTAGACAAGGTTATGAGTTTTTAAGTATCAATGCGATGCTTTTTTATGCATTTTTGTCGCAATGTGGGACTCGAAACAAATTGAGACGTTTTAAGACGGTTCTTTAATTTTATTTAGAAAATGAATTTAGTAATTTTACGATACCTTATGGTTCACTCGATATTCATCAAGTTCCTCTGCCCATCCAATCTCTTACAAGTTGTTAATTTTAGTATTTAATATTTCTGCTGTTAATGATACATCGAGGTATAAATGTATTATGAAATAATTATTCAATGACGATGCGAGCAACCGACGAAAGATTGAAAGTTTTGTCTCAGTGTACTGTTTCAGATGGTAGTTTTGTTGGAGTGTCTTTATCAATGTTAGTAAATGCTTTGTTTTTGCTGAATGAATGTTTTTCCAACTGAAAAGGTTTGGGTTTTGAAATTTCACTTTCAAGACTGTTCTATAGTCCGACGCGAATTAAAATGTGCCTAGAGTAGAGTAGAGACTATAAAATATGAAAGCATTGACTGTTAACGTGCTTTTGGCTGGTCATTTAATACTATAGCTTTGCTGCAACTACCTGGGAGCATACATGGGACAGCAGGTATTGAGACCTAAAAGACTTTAAAAGATTTATTGCAGCGCAGTGGACTCCAGCTTAAGCATAGAAGACTTTGATGTTGGATTTGAAATATGGGAAGAATAGAGACTAAATGAGAAAAGTGGTTGTGGCTGTGCGTAGATTGTGGAGTTGTTGTTTTATGTATCCTTTTCTGTATCTGTGTTTGTTCTCAGTTCTTTGCCGCGGCTTTGTTCTGCTTCTCTCTTTGATGTCATTGATGTTGTAACTAATATTCAACTTTGATGAGTGACACTGACATCATTACAGATCAGTGAAGACGACCCCTGCTACGAGTTCAGGATTGCTAAGCATACACATTACCGTACTCATTTGTTCTACTTGGAATACGAGTACGAACCGGATGCTTCAGCTGGTTCCGACGACTCTGATGTTACACTTGTCGCCCAATTATCGATGGATAGACTTCAGATGATTGAATCTCTCGCACAACATTGGGAAGGTAAATCACACACTTCTGTGCCATGTTTTACTTTGTTTTATTTGTGAATAATGTCAATGCCTGCGATACATAATCATTATAGTATTACACGTCTCATACAGATAGTAATATACTATTATGTATATTTATAGTCATGTGCCCCATCATCTTTCGAAAAACCAAACTGTACTTTCTTATTTTAGTATTCAAAGCTTCTGGATACGATTGAGAAACAAATGATGTCTCATGCAAACCTAAAACCACTTTGCTTTGCAGTCTTTCATCTCTCTTCTTTAAGCATTTGGTTTTCTAAATGTATTACCATTGTTAGTAGAGGTATAACTTTAGATGTAGGTACGCCTACTGCTCCCTATATTAAATTTGCCAATGCTGGATTACAAAGAGAGAGAGAGAGAGAAGCAGGAGATACATCTATTTGCATTATAAAATGACGTCACTAAATGCTGCAATCTTGTAAGAAAATGGCAATTTAGATATATTAAATGTGAAATGCTTTTTTTAAATATTTTTTCAAAATCTTGAATTAGTTTTCTAGAAAGATTTGTTATCAGTAGTTACTCCGTAGTGGTTTGCTTATTCTCACAGATTGTAATTTTTCACAGTAACGATGCTAAACCAATCGTATAAACTCTCTGACTTTTTCAATTTTGGTATCCGTTTTTATTAACGTTAGACTACAAATGAATCATCGGGGTTGGTAATAATATTTACATCCATGTCCAATTATCCTACTGTAGAATGTAAAAAAGGAAAATAGTGAGAAATGACACACTATTTTCGTATATTGAGTGTAAAAGCGAAAGGAAAATGGTGAGAAATGTATGAAAAGTACATGGTTATGAAAAGTTTGTTTTTGAAGTGCAGTACTACGGTAGTTGTGATATTATTACGACGTTAGCAGAAACAGACAAACATTGAATCCTGTTGTTGTAGATTCGCATAATGTGGATTATGCCACAACTCCTCATGGTGATTACTAATTAACAAGCATCATGTATGTTCCATTCCCGATTTATTCGAGAGTCTCAAGTGGATGATGGCTTTTCTAATTATTATTGCATAATACGAAAAGCAGCAACACAGTTTGGGGGAAAGGAAGATGAGAATGCATAGAACCTGTGTTTCTCCATCTCATCCGTCATCAACGCACTGCTTTTTGAAGACGTGTGTTGTTTTATATGTTCTGTCAGAGTTGGGAAATTTTGTTGCCTTTTGGAGAAGGATGATAAATGAGAATGTGAGAATATTATAATTGTTCTAGAACCACACCAAGCAAACCAAATGCAAAATCTTAGGGTGAAGTATTGCTAGCATTTCCGCTCAGGAATACTCAGAGGAACTCATAATAGCTCGCAGACTAATCAGTCCAATGAAAGCAAAAGTACACAAGTATACATGCTTAATGTATTAGCTAATACTACTGAATAGCTGCTAATATATAACTCTAGACTTGCAGCAGCAGAGAGTAGAGTAATGCAGTATTTATTATGTGCTGCATTATTATATGTATGTACTGTAGTTGAGTACCTTTTCTGCTTCACTTTTCTCTTTTTATTAATATTTTGCGTTCAGATTTTAATCCTTTCCGAATCTAGATTCTACTGTAGAGTAATGTGGATGCAAATGTTTCAAAAATCCATGACAAGCAGATTAGAAATTCCCTTCGTCGATGTGTAAATCGAAATAAAACTTGAATACTATGATTATTTTGTAACTATACAGAACGAATCAGGTTTAATGATTTTATTATAATATTATCAATATTTATGCGGGAACGAAGGTAGTCTTCTAGTAGATAAATAAATAAGACTAGAAGTGTACAGTGCAAAAAACTGTGATTTGTAAAACACTTTGAGGAATCATGTTGGTTTTTAACCTCAGATGAATTTTGAATAGAAAGTTACATTTCATTTTTGGTTTAGAAATATATTGTAATATTGAAATACTGAAATTGTGAGGCCTGCTGCCTACAAAATCCAAGGCGTCTACATGTTTTAATGTTCCGTTAATATTTTTTCAGGTCCAATTAGTTTAGCGTTGTACATGTCGGATACGGAAGCGCAACAATTCCTCAGTTTTGTCTTGAGCTGCGAGCCTTTGGCACAAAGGAAGAATATCGGATATCACATTGTTTACAAGGAAGGGGTAAGTCAAAGTGTTCATTTTCATTAAGCAACGCTATATTTTCCCTAAATTCCATGCATTCAAACAAAAAATGAATAACAACGTTGGTTACATGCGTTAGTGACGTGTGTTTGTACGTACTGTATTAATAAATAGTATACGGTGTCTGATAATTAATTGGTAAAGCAGTTTTTACGACGTGAGGTAGGTAGGAAATATTGATTTGTTATAATTCTATTCCTCCGTTTTACTTGAATTAATTCTTCTTTATAATATGTACATCTACTATGAAACGAAGCACGTACTCTGTTGTTATTTATTTACTTCTTTTTGACCAAAGGCGTTTGCAATTATTAGTAGTGCATATAAACTAACTGTTTGTTCCTTTTGTCTACTTTACTGATTCAGGCATACATTAGTAGTATAATTTTTACAACGTGTAAGGCAAATACGGAAGCGTATAAAGTTACCTAAATAAAATTAAAATTAAAATATTTGTATGAATTTTTAATTCAAGATATGGAACTATATTTTCATCTTTATAGAGTTTGTATCCGGTGAATTTCTTGCGAAATGTAGCCTTGCGGCAGGTTACCACCCCTTACGTGTTCCTCATAGACATTGACTTCTTACCGATGCTAACGCTGTACACGTACATTCGACGCGTCTTATCAAATATCCAGATGAACGAAGGAAATAAGGTAGACAACATTTGACGTTTACATTCGTATTGTTAAACTTGTAGCATTCATATAATGACATTGTACGTTACACTGTCATCTACTAGAAGCATTTTTCCTCTTCCGTGAATGGAAGCATCAACTCCAGCTATATTTAATTTAACTAATAGATATTTTTAACGTTGAATGGCAATCCCGTTTGAAAGTGCATGATATTAATACTGAATTAGCGAGCTAATTCAGTAATTCAATATCTCTCTTTTTTAAATTAATTCGACTCTTTTATTGCAAAAAATTGAAAACATAACTATAGCATAATGTTGAAAAATGAAGTTTTTTCAAATAATCGAAAGCAATTCTTTGAGTGAATTTTAGTTTCAAAACGGTTTAGAAAATTGTATCGGGAACGACATATTTAATGGAGTTTTAAAATGATGTAGGCTTTGATAATTCCTGCCTTCGAGTCTTTGCGCTACCGACTAAGTTTTCCTAAGAGCAAAGCGGAGTTGTTAAAAATGCTGGATGTTGGCGATCTGTTCACATTTCGTTATCATGTTTGGGCTAAAGGTCACTCGCCGACAAATTACCCCAAATGGAGATCGGCAACTACTCCTTACAAGGTATGTTCTAACAGGCATGAACTATATTAACTATAATTACGATCAAAATTGAATGTGATTCTGATTAGTCAGTTGAACGCTCAAAGATATTTCTCAAACAAAAAGCACGTTGATTTCAGCAGGAATCTCTTTCCTGTTTCAACACTTCATTTCCAAGTGAACCGAAAATCCGTGCTGATTAATATTATTCTTGAGCCTAGAAAAACAGGATGCAGTAATAAGTACATTATCTTCAGGAAGACTTGTTATTGGTTCATTATTCTGCATGAATTCATTCGGAAGAACGAGTGACTACATTTGCAAGTGTAACTGATAATTATTTTCAATTGTTAGGTTAATTGGGAGCCGGACTTCGAGCCGTACATTGTAGTTCGAAGAGACGTACCAGAGTTCGATTTGAGGTTCGCTGGATTCGGTTGGAACAAAGTGTCTCACATCATGGAGCTTGAAGCACAAGGCTACCAATTTGTTGTTCTTCCTAATGCGTTTGTTGTACATATGCCTCACGCTCCTAGTCTTGACATTGCCAAATACAGGTCAAATCCACTGTACAAAAGGTACATGCTCATTCCATACATTTTAACCCACCTACTCCTTACTATATAATCATTATTTTAACATTGTTAAGTACAGTATATCATATAACCCCGAATTTTATTTTTAACAAAATTGTTTTATTTGTTTTTCATAATTCGACAACCTTTTGTGTTTACCACTGTTGGATGAATTATCTCTGAATACGATTTGAATGCGCAGATGTTTGGATACGCTGAAGAAAGAATTCGCACAAGACTTGTCAAAAAAATACGGCAAAACTTTTCTTACCGAGAAATAAATATGGTTGGAGAACAAAATCAGTTCAATTAGCTAACCAACTGAATTCAATTCAGTGAACTATCTGTTATTCAGACTTCGATTCCGGTCAACAACTATTTATACTCATCGGAAGATGTGGAATAAATATAATGAGTGTAAGGATGAAATATAAATGTCACGGTGAAAAATTGGAATTGGAAAGAGTCCGAAGCATCCTAAAGTTTCATATATGGATCTTTTACTGAAAATGTTCTTTGCTATTAACATAATAACCAAAGCTGGAAATATATTATGTGTCAACAGATGCTAGTATTTGATCGTCCTCGCCATTTTGTTAGTACTTTGTCATTTAGTAATAATATTTAAATGAAAATGATCGTGAAGACTTATTTAATGTGATTTTCCCCGATACAATATCATGGAAAATATTATAACGAACTACTTAAGCACAAAAATGTGTGCACACAGATCGATAGTTACTAACAAATTTTTTCATGTCACCAATTTTCTATCATTCTAGTAAAAGAGATGTATGATGCAACAGACAGACAGTGTCATCATTTGTCACTTAGATGATCAAACTTGAGTTACCAACTAAAAGTCATGCTTGTCGTAATTGTGAGCAGCTAATATTATACATTATGTGTACTGTGCTATTTATATAGAGATTATTGTCTTTCCTTGAATAAAACTTTACTGCTGCAGTATACTAACTAATACAATTATAACAAATCCAACCAACCAAACATTCTAATGTGTTTCATTGTTCATTATGTCACCATTTTTTGTCTTTCTGGCAATTTTCAAATTATTTAGTGGAAACAGTCAAGCGTTTCATATTAACAAAAAACAAATTGCTGACAGACTTCTGTGAATGGAAGTGTTCATTCAATTCTCCCTTGTCAGGAGCCTTAAAGCACTAGGTGCTCTCTAATAACAAAATATAACATTTGCACTGTAGAATAATTACGACACTTGTTTAAATATAATATACCTATGCATATATCTGAACATGTTTAAGTAATGGTATTACTGCCGAAATGTGGTAAGGGGGGAAGCTTCATGATTTTCAATATTAAAAAATGCAAAGGATTGGCGTTTGTATTTGCACTCGGGGATGTTTTATTAAGAAAATGTTTCGTCCGACGAGTAGAGAAAGAGTAAAGAGACGAGTCCAATATGTAAATGTACCTATATGCAAAGATTACACGTTACATTGGATTGATGAAGAACGATGATGGAAGTGTAGCATTGTGTGTGTTGGAAGAAGACTTGTCACAGCGATGGTAGGAGCTAACATGGGTGTTTTCGTGTGCTACGTGAAGCAAAACTGTGTCTCCTTCCTTCCCATTTCCTGTGACAATGAGAATCATCTCATCTTAAGGTCAACTTGAAACTTTTGTTTTCCCTCATCTCAACTTCGTCTCATCTGCATTTGACAAATTTGAAAATAGAATGAACGTGAAGCCGTGCTTCTGCACGTTGTCTTTGTGGAGACATCGAATACACAAAGTATGTCTACGCAGACTATGGATGGACATCCTGCTGCGTCTTATTGTCTTATTATTAAAGATTCATGGCAGATTGACGGGTGTTTACAATATCCTGCAGCAAACAATTATAAATACCATCTCATTCACTTTCCTCCACTCATTTCTCTTCAAAGTCTCTTCACAGTTACTCCACGATTGCAAATTCCTTTTTTAGAGAAGCTAGCAGTATGCAATATTTCTACCTCATATTCCAGTTAATTGGAATTAGTTGACAAAATGTAATTGACATGGATGGAACATATTTTTATTTCTTCATGTTTGTAATCCATGAATTAGTCCAAAGTCGAAACTGTGCGTAGTGCATGCAGTACAATAAATAATGCTTATTGTATGCATTGTATATGGACAATGATTTTTTGAGGACGCTCCTCAAGGTTCTGTTTTTGCTACGCCTTGCCATGGAAAACCCCAACATAAACAAAATAGTTGTGAGACTTTGAGACATGTATTACTGATGCTTTTGAATTGCTGTCAGCATGAATAATATCTGGTCAAGTTTTTGAGTTTTCTTGTCTATGAATGCAATGTCTCAAATAATGTCTGCAATAAAAGAACAAGTCTAGTCTAGTTTTTCTAATTTTTTAGTTTGACTCAATGTAATGTCATTTGTTTATAGGTAATTAACGCAATGTGCATTTAAACTGCGTTCATGAGTTGAATTGGAACTAACTGAGACAGAAATACAGATGTTTTATTTCAATGAATTCCCAAAAAGCAGGAAAAAATTCCATGGAACTCAAATTGATGCAATCGAATATATGTACATAGAAATATGTGATAATTGACAAAAATCCATCCGGTTTCATGAAACATAAATGTTCTTGTCTATTAATGACAGATACAAGGATATTTTGATTCTTTAATTTTGTAACGAACAGTAGATAATGGCTAAATGAATTTTTTGAATGCGCAGCCATATCCAGATAATCGTAGTAGCTAACTATAATAGGTAGGTAGTTGTTGTTGTTCGTGCACAGTGGTAGATTAAGAATCTGTTGAAGCGAAGGAGCCTTGAGCCTTGACTTGCCTTGTGATGTGTTTTTCTTGGGTTTAGCTTTGGTGAGCTACGGAGGAAGAGCAAAATGATTGTACCTCAGCAGGGCACAGGGATGGCGTATTGGATTGTTGTGTCACGTCATATACATCCACAGTGCTATTATTTTTCCATGTTTGCCGTGTTATTGTTGGTGTAGACATGGACATGGACTACAGCAGTGCTCTATTGATATTAGAAGCAGTTACTAGTGATATGGTATGGAATAAATGGAAGACGTAGTGGAAGGAGTGTAAAAGTTACATTGGTTGGTGCACTGGAGTCTGAACAGTCTGAACTGAAGTGTATGTAATCATAAAAGAGGCGACCACAAAAAAATTCAGTTTCTGCTCGGCTGCCCAGGAATTTCCGGTCGCTAAAGGAAAGGAAAATGAAAGGAAGTGGAGTGGCATGGCAGTGGTGGTTCGGCCTTAGGATTTCTTGCCTGAATTACTTTGCTTCGTCTTTCTTACCTTGCCCTGCCTTGCCCTCTCCTTCTGTCCTAAACAATATCAGACTCACAATAAACCATTGCTAAATCGGCTAAACAAGTTTCGTAAGCAAAAGAGAATTAAAACAGTCTCGTTTTGATTTAATTGATCTCAAATTGCTAAGAGATAGATCAGTAAAATGTCAAACGAGGTATAATTTACTGGCACTGTCAATGAGCTAAAAACGACGCAACCATGTGTACAAGAATATTTTGTGCGCTTTTGGAAAAATTATGTATATTCACATTTGACTTTCATATTGTGTGAATTTATATTTCATTAGTTCACAGACAGTAATAGTAATATTGCATATTATCCTGTCCGTTAGTAACTTATACAAAGACGCATTGAATGCTTCAGGTTTCATTAAGGAGTTGACCGATTGACCCATCTTTAACCTGCCAATGAGCCACTGAAATATGTATACTAAATTTGAGTAAATTATCTTCAGCCGTTCTTACGAGTTATCGTGCGTAGAGAAAGACAGACAGACATAAGGACGGACAGACATGAAAAGTATTCGCATAAAAGTTTCTTTGTGAAACTTAATAATGCAATACACAATAACCAACTGAAACTACAATCACTATCTCTCCTTTTCTCATTATAACTATTCATATATTACTTATTACTATATATATAGGTTATGATATGAGGACTCTCTACACTCTACAATATTATTATATAATATGCTTCTGTAGATCTACGTCTTACTTAAAAATCCACGAAACAAGTGCTCTACTCTGGTCTGGCTATCTTCACATCTCTGTGTATTCCATTTCTACTTTTGGGGGGTTTCTGGATATTCTGTGCCCTTCTCGCCTGGAATTTCATCAACGTAACAATACCTGTACATCTCAGCCGTAGCTAACATCCTCTACAAATTCACCTGTTTATTCATTAAGCTACTTATATACGTAAAATGGTAGTAAGGCGAATTCAATACCTTACTGATACTGCTACCGTGCTACCTACTACTTTTGTATAATATGTATGATGATGGTGCAGAGATTAGTGTGCTTAAGAAATCTTAAGTGTGAATAAGCAACGGTGATTCTCATTCTTGATTGACTACAAAAAAACGTTGATTACAACTAGTGCGTATTAAAAGTCGCATTCGATAAATGAAAATAGGGCGAACTCCTAAAACTGACTCCTTTAAGGGTGGGTGCAAAATTGCAAATGTTTTCCAGCTTTTTGAAATGTGTACAGATAATGGTATTCGATTATTTCGCTTGAATGAAGAGTCCAATTAAAAATCGAAACAGGCGTTGGATGTTGGAAGCAAAAGATCTGCTCTATCAGTTATTTGAAAAATTGTTAATTGCAGCCTCAGGTATCCTTTCAATTTTTTAAGGATTCCTACTGCGATTTTAAGGATTTTTGGGAAACCAAACTTGTATTTGGAAACAAACGTGGAAAAACATATATATTTGGCCTAGTGGTTCTGGAGGCATCGCTTATTCGTCCCATGATTTTATCATATCCGCAATTGAACTATACGATTTATCAAACCGCATTGTTCTAAGACAAAACGAGTCAGTTTTGATATGTGTGTGTGTGGATTATACGATTTGGCTTTGAGATATGAATAAGGACGATGATGATGATGATTGAAATTCCTGCTCAGGATATAAAACAAATTCTTTTTATTATTATATAACAATCGTTTTGTATTTTGCTAATTCTTCAGCCCACTTGTAGATTAAATAATGTTTTTCATTCTTTCTTTAGAACCTTTATTTATGCATAATACTTTTTGACAACTGTATGTTTTTATAAATAACCTAAATGTGAGATTAATGGTACAAATGTTAAATGCAGTTGCAACATTTATTGAATATTCTTAATTACTAGAAGGAAATCAAAAAGTGAATATTTTTCAGACAAAACAAATGTAATGGCTTTATTTACCGATTCTATTGTCACCATTCAAAATATGAAACTCCAGAGGACTTAAGTGAAAGTGATTATCATAAATTTTTAACACAATCAAATCAACTACCTAATTGTTGAATACTAGAAATGATTAAACGAATGGCTATTTTAAACGGATTAGTAGTTACATGCATTTAATTGGCATGATCACACTCACATGCACAGCTATGCACATACATTCAAGGTAGAAGACACAATTTTGCCAACATACAGATAATACTATAATACCTAACAATGAAGTGTAGTTCATGTTAGTTTTTCCTGTCACTGTTTTAGTCTTACGCTTTTGTCTCAACTGGTGGAGATTTTGATAAGCATTCTTTAATATGTAAGATGTAGTCTTCTAGTCTGCCTGAACTGATTGTGAGACTGGCGAAGTACATCCCTGCGTGAGGTTATACTTAAGAGGGATTGCAACGGGTAAAGTGAGAAGAGGGATAAGAGAGTTGGTAAGAAGAACGTTAAAATTGAATAAGTTGTGTAAAGTTTGTAAGTGTGGAAGAATGTTAGGGGTGCATAGCTGGGAGGACGGGGAAATAAATCGTGAATAATGGGAGATCTGTCTGCAGTGGTAGCGATTGTGATGTTTAGAATCTGACAAGAAAACAAAACGTTTGTTACGTTTAAGAAAAAGAGCAGATTATGGCAGTATTAGGGCGAGCCAATTACAATCAATGTCGTCTTGTCGTCTACAAAGTAAATCACACTCCAGACTCAATGTGTGCCATGTGCGAAAATAAGTAGAAAATCATCCACGCCAATTTTCTTCCTTTCTCTTGCCAATTCCACATCAAAATAAAGAAGCCGCACACTACCGACTTTGCTTAAACTACACTGACAAATAATTTCCTCAAATTCTGCACTCTCTTACTCCAATGCCTTGTACTGTGTAATTCCGACACAATGAGTTATATTTTCATCCTTGTATCTAACACAGTTTGCATCGCACTTGTCTTTCCCGATTTATCAATTGCGTTGACGTCATTGCATTGTTGATAAAATGCTCATTAACCGTTCAATGGGTTCTCCCCTTCATGTAAATTCAGTAGTTGCATAGGTAAATAGTGATAAGTACATATGTAGCAGATATCTATCTTGAGCGAAGGCACGCTCATCTTATTGTTATAGGCATATTTCTTAGATTTCATACATCTATTATTTTTATGGTTCTAAAACGAAATCGTTATTCTGTAATTTGTAACAACTGCAGAGCAGCAATGCGCTCAAAAGTAAACGTGAATGTTCACATCGTGTTTTGTATTAGTGTATCGTAGTTCGTAGATTGAGACAGTACAATTGGGATGTGCATAATATAGTAATTAGTGAAATCATATAGCCCATTTCGTTTATATTTATATATTTACCATTATTTCTGTAAATTACAAAACATATGTACATAGATTCTTCTTAAATTCATTTTTACATCAAGGCCTAGTTTTACTTCCTATGATAATATTCAGGTGTATTCGATGGTAGGAAAAATATTGTGAGACTACATGTAAGAAGTGAGAAGGACGTATATAGGCTGCCTCCTGCACAGTGGAAGTTTTATGAACAGTTTTATTTTATTTACTATTTACATAGCTCCAATAACTGCCAAGCAAAACGGAAGATGATGATCATAATATGGTCCATATCAATCGACCCCATGAAGCAATGACATATTATTACAAAATATTGGGTCTTTCACTCTCAACCTGTGTGAATGTATTCTTAACTAACGAATTGAGAATTTCCGTTTGTTGTTATTGTTTGTTTTGTTTACAACTGATAGAGCTGTTCTGGCTGTTTCTTTCCGCATGTTTATGTTAGCTGTATTTGTGTTTGCTTATGATATGAGTGACACTTTCAGAAAGGTATCGAAAGACAGACAAACATCCTGAATATTGAAGTAACGTGCCTCTGAGTAAGAAATTCAAGTTATTCTTACTATTTATATATTTTTAAGATAATATGACTATACCAGTCTGTTTACAACGAACTGATGAAACCCGTTGAAAGTCTGTTCATTTTAAATTCAAGTCTCTCACACCTATTTTATTTACTCGACAAGCAACCATCTTACGCTTCCCACATGTGTTAACAAATACAAAATTGTTTGATTTTTTAGACCACAATATAGATGTATATGCATATCTACACTGTATTTCTGTTGTGAGATATGAAGTATTAAATACTGGAACTGCCATCTTATGTCCAATTAAAATGTTTGTAATTACTTGTAGCTTCAGTAATTAGCAGACGGAAAATAGCAAGACAATTAAATTTAGTGCTAGTCAAATCTCTAAGGAACATGCATGGGGAAGATGGTTGAGACAGTTTAGGTGTAACGTGGATACAGCAAAAGAGTTGAGAATTGGCACGAGTGTGAGTATTAGTGACACGACCCTATACGAGCGGATTTGGAAGATAGAATTAAGTACGAAGCATGGAATTACTAAAGAGTAAATGGAGACGGAGAGAAAAGAAATGAATTTATTTGATTGGGTTGAACAATTGAATGTGGGAATTAAGATGGAGGGTTGAGAGACGAATGTCAGAGAGTCGGGAGAGGAGACGAAGGATGTGGAATTTGGCGGAGTGGCGTTAAAGCTGGTGATGATATTACAGGGTTCAATGATTTAAAAGTAGGAATGGGACAATTAAAGACTGACGATGATCTGAGACGGGTCTTGCTCTGTCATGTTCCCGTCGTCCTCACTCCTCTCCTCACCTTCCAAGCCGAGACTCTGATCAAAAGTGCCACGCAACACATTTGCCATCATCTCGTCGAATGACATCCCATCACACGGCAAATGCAACAACAACACTCAGCCAAAACAAATCACAGTCAAACCCGTTTTACAACGTTCATTTCTATTTAACATCCGTCCACCCGGATCCATCCATTAACTTCCCATTCTCCTATCAAATAATATATTTCTTCTACTTCTACCATCATTATATTATTTTACTCTTACACGTATAATGTCACACATCCTTAATAGTCAGCCCACTTATGCACATAATTTGTTTGTGCAAGCATTAGACTTATCCTGCGTATAATCTTAAACCCGATGTGAAGAGCCAATGCTCATGACATGTAGTACTATTGTAACGTATTGGTGTTTAGTCCGCTCTGCCCGTTGTCTCACTCAGTGCTGGTATTATTAGTGCTTTGCTTCCTTATTATTTCTTCGCATAAAAACGAGATTCAAGTGAATTGGAGGAATATAATATGCCAGTGGAAGGATTTCCACTTCCCACTTTTGCCTGCCGAGGTAGTTCCTAAATATCCTAAATATACATGCACCGAATGTCTAGCGACTATTTACCTACACTGCATAATATGAAGACACTCACATCTCGTGTTTATGTTTGTACATCGCAGCTCCTGAGTATTTCAGTTAGCTCGGTTTGATTTGCGTGTTCTTTGCGACGGGTCCAATGATGCTCCGATTTGCGATTGTGAGTAGATTTACAGATACTTGGGTTTAACTGCAGTTTGCTACACCAAAACATCCCACGCATTTGTGTATGTACATAGAATGCGAATCCGTACGTCTTTGGAGGAAATAAATCTCTTGTGGTGGAGTGCTGTGCTGTCGGCTTTCTTTTCTGCTCCTCGAACACACCGAACACTCTGTGTCGTCTCTTCAGGAAAAGACAGAAGCAAGGGATGCCAATTGCCAATAATGCCTCTGCCACTTATTTTATTATTACCTCTCTCTCTCCACGCAACTAAATACGCGACCCAGCAGCGTGTACTTAGTTTCTGGGAGAGAGGTTCTATGTGTTCCTCCAAAAATGTTCCAATACTCGTCATTTGCATTTGTGTGTGCACAATGTAATATATCCGCAATTAAAGTACATTTACATCTTGAACTAAGTAGCGGTGGTAAAAGTCTGCAAGAAAGAAATAAATGGGACGAAAGACACAAGGCAAGCACATTCAGAAAATAATTGCTTATCTTGAATTATTTGTTGCGTCTTGTGCGGTGGTATATCACCGCATCATCATCCTAGTCTTAACGTTACATTTCCAACCATTCTTTTCGTAACGCAAGAGAGACTACATGAAAATGCCAAATAACACAAAGTATGTCGGTGTCTTCTCATTCTCTGACCATGTGCTTATTAATAGCATCAAATTCGCGACAGAAAAACTCCTGTCGTTCCTCTTCTTCTCCTGAATTGCATTTCTCCTTTCGCCCACCGATTCTTCCTCCTCTAATAATCTTCAGTTTCATCTTAGACTTTCTTATTTTACAAATGAGTTTGTGTGGCTATGCCTTAATGAAAACGCAATATTTTGTAGTTTATAGTTAACCTGCTTCCTACTAACGTACCGCATTTGCGTATTTTCAAATATGACCCCTTCTTTACTCACCTTCCTTTCATTTAAATGACCTGGGATTTTTAAAACCTGTTCCAAACTATTTCTTAGTACTTCACTTTTTTGAAGTCTAATTTGCTCTTAATTTTTTATTTTTTAAACTACGGCCTTGTAAATTGTGTGCGACTGCAATTACGGTGCGTTGGTATCACACCCGTAGCCTAAATAGGTTAGTAGGATACGGGTTAAGTATGAAATATTTGTTGTGGAACTGATAAAGGAAGCTACGAAAGTATGACATAATGACAAAGCAGTGGAAGTTTAGTCTTTTGTTAGGACATCAATCTCTGAAACAAGCAACCATTTATATTATGTGCTACAAAATATTTATAACTTGAAGGCGAGCAGCAGTTGACTGATTGTGAGTCTTCTACCTCAAACCTCAAGAGAATAAACATTAAAATCTCAGATTTTTGCGGTTTTATTCATCTTGACAATTCATTTTTTTTGCTCACGCATCACTCTGCATAAAAGTTGACTGGGCTGCTATGATTTTTTTAAATTATTTAGATTTTGAGCGATATTATTTATTTACCATTTTTTCTCTGAACCTGTTTACCCTTTTCCGGTAATAACATCCCTTCTGCATAAGATTTTTATTGATATTGTTTTTTATTTGATATGAGTTAGTAGGATAAAAGCCTCTTGAAGATTTTGACGGGTTCTTTCTATTGGTTTTAATATCATGAATGGTTTTATTGTGTCTTGTGCGTTGCCCCTCCCCTCTCTAATGTATTTCTTGTCTTGTGCAGGATTTACTTTCCTCCAAGCTTTAACTTTCCTTTTCTTGGTCTGGGATTTTTTGTGAACTTTCTCATGTCAAAAAACAAACTTTATTTTCACTTTGTCAGCATTATAGTTGGTACTTACACTTCCGTATGGAATATAAGTTTGTGTGTGCATCCGAGCCAAAGGAAGCAATTAACCTCATTTTCTGCCAAGGCGCAAGCTCATGTTAGAATTTTTGTAAAGCAAGAAATTGTCATGTTAGAGGACCATTTATGTTCATAATGCTACGCCTTGGAGACCAAACTGCGATGGTAATTGCTATCTATTACCACTCTCTTATTCTCTGACCTCATGTAAATCCTACAAACTTTCATCCGCAAATCAATGATTTCTGGCGTTAGAGGAAACTGAGAAAGTCATTCCACCTTTCTTTATTTCCATGTCATGTGAATGTGAAGTGATGCTTAAGCAAATACTAAAAAGAACCTACCACAACTTCATTTTCAATTCACACTCTTTATTCAGTGGTGCACAAATCATTAGTTCCTTTGCCAAGAGATTGGAACTGAAGATGAGTATGGCATGGCCTCTCTTAATCGAATGTAAATAAATGATTACAAATACAAACATTACGCAGTTTTTGTAATACCTACTACAGGACCTTCAGGACCAGCTAACAAAAGTTACCTACAGATATTTTACTGAACTCCAAGTATTTTCCATATTTTCCACTTTTTTATTCCGAACGATCAGGTATCATTTCTCTGTCTCCTGAATTCAATCTAAGAAATCTTGGGTTATTGCACTGTCTGTAGTACTGTCTTGTACTGTTTTCTATATCACAACTAGAGCGTTTCATTCCCGGTAATTGCACCAGAAATTTTTTCATGGGAATTCCCGTAAAATGATGGAATTAAAATCCATTAAAAATATTAAAAAGGCTTTAGTGGATGTTAACTCACGTCAGAAATGTAACAAATTTTCAGTGTAAAAAGTAGCCCTTAAACCGTTGTAGTAACTCAAGAGTACGATTGTTGTAGACGAGATGCTGGTTTAATAACAGCACTCTAAAATGAACACTGACAACATAAGTAAAAAGAAGGATATTTTGCATTAATTACTAAATCTTGCTTTTTAGAGGCATTATTTTAAAAGTTGAGAAAACCAATCAGGGGAAATCCATATGCCAACCATACAAGAGCACAAGCTGTTCGAAGCGGACGGACACGGGTGGGGGAGTATTCATCTCTCTGTTGCTTACAAATACTTAATGCGGATTACTCCAATAAGTGTCAAATCAGAACGGTTTTTCCTACTACTCCTTTTGCACAGAGAGGAATATCATGTTAAGTTATTTTTAGTGTTTATTAAGGAAAAGAAGAGGAATTCTTATTATCGATTGTGTGACATGTAATGGCAGCCTAGTATACTTGGGGGAAAGCAAACAGTGATAAAAAGAGTGAAGAAAGATTCTAAGGATTGTGAGATTGAGACTGGACCGTGTAAAAATAAAACATGTCATTGCCCTGTTGTGAAATTTTATTGAGGGCAGAGATGACGTTAGAAGTCATGGGCTGAAAAGGAAGCAAACGAAAGTCACAAACAAGAGTCCTGCGGAGTTTATCATAATGAAGTAACATCATCTTTCCTTGTAATGCTTCACTGCTGGTGCTTACCTGTGAAATATAATCGATAAATTGTATAAGCTTACCAAATTGTCAGATGTTTTGCTTTACTCTTGCCTTTGCCTTTGCGTTTATGTAATGGGCACCATACCGCTTCAAAATTGTTCATGTAAATAATTACCGCATTTCTATTTATATCTTTAATTGCAGCTCATTATTCCTCAAGTTGGGTGGAATCAGGTTTTTTGCCTTGAAGACAAAAATGGTGCTTTTGTGTATAATAAAGTGCCACCCACGCACATGGATGAGTTCTGAAGCACATCAATGAAGTTTCAGGATAAAATATTTCATGCGTAGTCCAATTTTCAATACCTACACTGTAATAACATATCTGTATCAAACTGTTTTTGTGCAGATAAGGTACAGAGTAAGTTTCTTGTGTGAATAATATAATATTGAAGTATTGACTCCAGTACATATTTTGAAATTCATTTATTTATCATTTGAAAGTCGTCAGTTTTAACTCCTTTGATATGAAAATTCTCAAAGAGATGGCAACATTGAGGTTTATCAATGAATATGATATCTTTGTAGTTCTTATTGCTCCCGTTATCAAAATCTGAAGAAGAAAACTAGTTAACGTTTAAAATATTTAGCTGTAGAGTCAATAACTTTCTTTCCATCACATTGAGACCATTAAACCATTAAAATTTGATCAATGCAATTGATAATGGAAAGTGCAGAATAATTGTTTTTTCATTTTCATATGGTTCTGTTCCACTGACAGTTGGAATGAAAGAAAATGACTGTGGACAAGGGACGTGACAAAGAAAGTCGAGACAAAGTTGTGTGAGGAGTGAGTGGGGCATTGAAGATTTTATTGAGAAGATCATCTTGAGTTTGTTGAGTCTTCAGTCTTCCTTCTCAACGACCAACTACGCTTTGCACTACTTCCTCAACTTTTCCCATGGTTTCTCCCTTCGTCTTGCGTGCCTGCGCGATTCTCGCTGTTCTGTATTTCATAAAATATTGCAGCTATACAGAATAGGAGCAGCAAAAGCCAAAGGCACTCCTGCCACTGCCAATACTTTCATACAAACACATACTCCATGTGAACAAAAATAAATGTGAAGAAAAGCCAAAAAGCAAAGCAGGAACGGAAGAAACGTTAAATGTGTAGTAGACGTAAAACGAAAAGGGATTTAGGAAGTGAAATAGAAATAGTGGAATAGTCTCAAAACAAGAACAAGATCTGTGTCACACAACAACTAACTCTGTCCAGTCCTTCTTACTTAGTCCTTAAGTCCTTACACCTTTGTAGATGTACAGGAGTCTGAATAAGTCTCTCCTTCACTCGACTATAAAACAAAGCAATGGCAATGGAAAGGGAGCTAAAAGCTGAAAGGTGTATTTATGATTATATAACCCATAATATTATTACTATTGTTATAGTTGTCGTAGAACTTGGCACTATGCTTTTTACTACCTGGCATTCAGAAGGTGGAAACAGAAAGAATAAGAGCAGGAGGGTAAATCCATAGCGGGTACATGTAAATCTAAACGTGTAGGTACTCCACGGGTCGTCGAGTGATAGCGACATAGCTGAGCCGATGATAATATGCAGTAGGTGGAGTATTTGAAGATCCTAGTTCTAGTTTTGTGTTTGGGTATTAAAGTTTGTGTTGGTATAAAGGCTAAGCTAAAGACATGGATGAAGAGGTTCTCTCCGTTTTGTTGATAGTTTTAGAGGAAAGAAAGGAGCGATGAGGAGTTGGTGGTGGTGGCAGTGGTAGTGGGGGACACGGAAGAGCGGAAAAGGTGGCTCCTGTGGCTCACTTCCATCGTCGTTACTTCTCCATGTCTTTCCTCCTTTGCCTTTACCTTCCTCTCTCACTCCGTCTCCCTTTCCGTCTCAAACTCAACTAAATATTTACTATACTCCTCTCTCTCTCTCTCTCTCTCTCTGTACAAAGTATATTACACCAGCAAGCAGAGTAAGTATATAATCGACACACTGCTTCTGCTACTTCTCAACCCGCATCAACTACACTCCCACTACACACACACAAATACTCCCATTACATAACATCCTCACAATACTCCTCTCGCTTCTCTCGACTGCCGAAACACAGGCAGTCGCTACACGCAGTGCCCAAGTTGTTCTTTCTTGGCTGCTACAACATAATGGACTTGCCTGGCTTACTGTTTCGATTACAGCACTAGGTACTCCGCTTGCACACCACCACAACTTGTACAAGTCTACTCCTGCCACACTCGCTCTAGAAAGTCTGTGAAAAGTATTCGAGTACAAACACAAAAGACACATTCATTCGTCGGTGGTGCTGGTTGAGGCTGTATGTAGTTGTAAATATTATGTGAATGCAGAAGCTACTTTGCTACTCGACGTGGTTGAGACTGAGAGAGGTATATAGAAGAAGAAGAAACCTGATGGTACACCTTGGCTTTTAAGCTGGTTGGTTGTGGACGGACGGAAGAGTAACGACGGTGGAGTTCTGGAGACGCTGCACACAGACACAGAAGAAGAGAGCAGACCCTGGAGCAATTTACACGGGACTCGTTGTTAACTCTGACTCGTCTCATTCGATTGTTCGTGGTGCTTCGTTCAGGAGCAGCATTCTTCTCGCAGTATCGTCATCCACTCTCTGTCCGTGGACTCCTCGGCAGTCTAACCACCATTACATCATCAGCCATTAGGCAATCCCCCCACTTAATGCATATACAACAACACACACATTACTTACTACTACTCCACTAGCACAGCCAGAGCTGCACTTCGGGCACTGTCATCATAACAAAACATACACCTCACCAACCACACCACCATCACCATACCACACCGTTACATAACTTCCACTTAGATTCCTCTCGCCAAACACAAACACACAACCTAAACTGGCCCAACCAAACAATCATTAATATCAAATACAAAACCCCTTTTACTTTCCTACTTAACCTTACAACCATCAAACAGTTCCTCCATCAATCTCCCTCTTGTCGTTAAACTACTTTTTCCGCATATTTATCATTTCACATGTGCGAAACTCAACTGGGGTATTTAGGAACTTCTAAGTACGTCAGTGTACACAGGTTGCTACTTGCTTTCATCAAGTCATTCTCAGTGCAAACTGCAATTCTTCGATATACATTGACAATCCAACAACAGTAATAAAAGATACAGTGCATTTTGTGTCTTTATCATCAGAAACGTTTGAAGTCGCATGTACAATCTAATAGTTATATACAGAACAGATCTATAACCAGAGAAAAAGATCTTTGTGGAGTTGCAAGTGTAAAAGCATCAATTGGACTTCGTGTGTCTCAGTTGTTAACGGTTTGTGAAGCGAATTAAATGAATTAGTGTGTTTGTAAGCTTTTAACGCTTTGACAATCAGTTTTCATAGCAGAAATCAACAAACGGTGAATTATTACTGGTTAGAGTAATTTTTGAAGGGTTATAAGTAATTTACTGTAATTCAGTTAAGGAAAGGAACAAGTGGAAGGGATAATATTATTACTTGATCTTATTACACGCGGATACCTATTTACAAAGATATAAGACAACAGTAAGGAAAAGTTGAGAGTTTTCTTTGTGCTCCTATAGCGGTAGCCAAGTTAGTTGTTTTTGATAGTGCAGTGGTGGAAGTATAAGACACATTGGTTATTTAACTGCAAGAAATCTGTCTATCGTGAGGAAAGCTGAAGACGAGGAAAACTTTTTGATAAAGTTGAAGGCTACTGCATGGTCTGCTAGAAAAGCAAGTGAAGACGCATAGCGTTGCTTGAGTGTATACAACTACTGGAATAAGCAGTGCTTTTGTGCAGGGGGAAATCTAAGCGGGTAAAGTTCTGTCCGGCTTATTATCTTCCGTTTGATCTTGTCAAAGACAATCTATGAAACAACTCTTCTGACTTGCTTCCAACAAGTTTGCCTTCTCAAAAGTCAAAGGTGAGTATAAATACAGCACAATATAATCATTTCGTTTTTAGCCTACTTGTCACCCTGTACTTGTTTCATCCTGGAATTAATTAGCCACAGATAAAAACACGGACCATTCCATAAGCAAAGAATTCCAGTGCCATGTGTACGAGAAATTCTAATGCATCCAATATAATTACAGGCTGAATCGCAGGGTCTAATTTATATTCGTTTGCGTTGAATTGTATTTGTGTGTTCAGGCAGGAAAGATGCAAAGATGAGTCACTTAAACAAATGACTGGAATTTTACCTTTTGAAAAGCTATATATAGCAAATGAATAGAGTAGATCATTATGGCTCTGGGTTGTATATGCCACAGAATGCTTCAAATGATTCACAAGCACCATGTAATTTTGTTTTTCAAGAATTTCATAGACACTTGATTTCATTTTGGTTGACTACATTACCATTATGTTCAGCAACCGGATTAGGATTAAATTGCCCTCACCTCGTCGTTACTGAATATTTTCCACATTTTCCTTCTCAGTTCTAAAGATCTGAATTTGCACTCAATTGACTCCCCTCCCCTCCGCTTCTTCCTCCATAGAATATTTTGAGCGTGGGTACATAATGTATGTATCAGCTATTCATGGATTCCCGTGTTGATTTGAATGAAAGCATGGGGAAGGCTTAATGTTACATATTCCAAGGAAAGAGATAAAGAAATTTGAAGACAACTTCCGACAGATCCAATTCCCGGAATCCAGACTACAAGATTAGATTTATGAGAGCAAACAGAAATAAGCACATTAAACTGTTAGAGTATAGGTAATGCTAATAATTAAAGCTATGATTGAGTCACATTATTAGTAATTAGTATAATTTAGCGTTTATCACAGAGTAAACAGGAGATAAAGGTGTTTGGTTATAGCACTGTGGAAATCACATACAATTGACAATAACATCACGCTTGAGTAGCATCACTCCATGTTAACATACGCGTCATGATGTAATTCTTTATCTCGCTATGACCATAGGGAAATAAAATAGATTACTTTTATAACATACTTATAGATACGTAGAATGATGTGGCCAAGTTAAAGTTAAAGCCAGGTGAAGTTAAAGTACTTGCACATTTGTATATATGAATTATGTATGTGTGTATAGGTACACTAATAGTACATGAATTATGAATATTATGTCAAGTATAGCCATAATATTATGATATTCATAACATAAATACTAGGAGGGAGTTCTATAGAGATAGTAACTAGGAAGGTACTTAACTCGACTGAAGTGGTTGTCTTCTGTCAGTTAATGATGGGAATTATTTGCTTAGCGAGGGAAAGTAAAGCAAAGCAAAAGTTTCCATTTCATGGACAACGACGACGACGACGCTAAAATAATTCTAGTGTAACAAATAGCGGGTATGATATGCAGGCCTGACATATGATGGAATAGTAACATGTCTGTGAATACATGGAAATATCTCCAGTGTGACTGTCCTTTGTGCAGGACTACTATCTCCAGCATTTCATTTCTCATGTAGTCACTCAACTGTTCCATCGCGTGAGCATGCACTTTGTTTTCATTGAGTTACTATGTGTATTGATGTGTGCTCATACATTATACACTAAAATTGCTAATAATATTATTATTCCCGGCTCTAATGAGTGTAATGGAAATATCTGTGTAAGTAAATAACAGAAATTCCTGCATAGAAAGGTTATCAAGTGGTCTTGTGGTGCTTATCCAACTGACTGCTATATTTTTGGAAAAGGAAGAGTGTGTGTGTACAAAATGGGTGAATAGGCAGTTCTGGTACATGTATGACTAATAAATGGATGGGGATTTAGCATGTTGCTCTGTGAAACATGCACGTTACTACATTGCTAAGCATACGTGGGCAGATTGTCATAATCAGCATTATTAATAGGACGCTATTCGTTATTCAGACAGAGAAGTTGTGCAGTTGCAGAGCAGCAGTAGATCAAACGACTGAAACTAAACTGACAATGCTCTATGAGTTAATTAATTCCTTTCTCGTGTACAACAACACTCACTCCGTCTCTCTCTCTGTCTGATTATGGAAATATCTTCTAAGTCTGATAGTGCCTTGCTTGATTTATCTTTGTCAGCTATGTTAACTAAATACAACAACAAGCAGCTTAGGTCTTTTCTCCCTGTGACTCTGACTCTTTCATTCTGCCCGTATTTTCTAAACCATTTTCTAGTCTGTGGCCACCACTGTCTGCGGGTACGCACACATTCCCTGCTGATAAGGAAAATCAATAGATAGATATTATTCTCGAGCTTTTAGGTATACGTACCTTCCTCGTACAATACGTACACAGTAAACGAGATAAACACTTTCAAGGAACATGAACAAATAAATGTTCAATCCAACCAGTTAAAGCTTCATACAACGTTCAACTTTCAAATAAAATTATCTCTTCGAAAACCATTTCCTCCTACAATAGTTTTAAAATTTATGTCCTGTTTACTCAACAGTCACAGACCAGTCTATAATATTTCCTCTCCTTGTCCATTTTTAATACAGATACTTACATATATTTCCAGATGATGGGCATTGCAATTGTACGCAATATTAATACCACAGTTTTATACATCGATACATCTACTAGTATATTGTCAACCATTTAATGACTATACGGTACACATTGTTATAAACAAGGGATATGATGGAAAAGGTTGAATAATTATTCATCATAACTAATTGCGGATATGCAAAATTTTTAACATTGGGTTTCGTGTCAAAACAATATAGTACTGTGATTCGTGATGAGTGCAGATACCTGAAAGTCCCTCTATCAAAATACGTAGAAATAAATCGACAACATTTTTTACTAAAGGATAAAAGACAATAATTTTATATGATTTTATTTTTTATTGATCAAATATTTCTGAGGCAGATCAACTGACTACTAATGGATTGTTCTAGTTTCATTTAAGATTGTTTCCGTTTCGCAAGCAACTAAGTGTACATAGGAAATTGTATATGTAGTACCTAATGGAACACGGGAATATCCTTGGGGATTTATATGAGCTTACTTTGAAAGAGGGAATCATTACGAATTTTTAGCTTGGTTTAAGTGACTGTTGATCGAGCCACTGAATCTGTCATTTATCTCAAAGGATTTATTTAGTTTCATCGTTTAAGAGGTCTCTAAGACTGTAATATGCACAGAAGAGGATGGAATTACATACATGAGGATATATCATAGCGTATCTTTGCGTAAGAACGATGACTACAATGCACAGTTACAGGTTGCTTGATTTCCCATCGCTTTTAGAGGACGTAAAGGAAGAAGGGCAAGTAAAGAGGGGAAGAAACTTAGGGAATTACTTATGTATGTGCGATGTAAGATGTTGTTGGAGAAGACAGAAGTACTCGGACCCGGACTTATAGCAAGCAGGGCACAATAGCCAACTTTAGCCCTAACTATTACAACTACAACTAGTAAAACCTTGAGATGAGGGGGAAAAGAAACTCTCAGAGAGAAAAGGAAATAGAGCTTCATCGTCATGGCATAATACAAAGTGCAAAGGACACACACTGCACATTTTACATATATAAAATAAAAATATTATAGCGATATACGTAAAAGTACACAGGGTTCTTCAATTGTTGTACTAATTCAATGCACATAGCTGTAACACTATAGGCATTGTACAAGCTCTGTTCACTGTTCTGGGTTAAAGTCAACTTTATTTAAAACGGAGTGTGTATAAGGAAGGAAAGAATGTTGTGTAGGAGATGGTTGATGATGGTTGCATTATTTCATGATGGGATGATGGCCGGCATTTTGGAGTGAAGAATATGTTTGTAGTCTGCATCGGTGGTATAGTTGAGTGGGCTGTGAGAGCCATAATGGAATTTGTGTGATGTTATTCTGGTGAGTTGTGCACATTGGGAACTGGAGTAAAGTTGGGCGAAGATAATACAGCTACTTGCATGAAAACGCTTAGCGAGTGTATTAGTATACCATAAATAAAATAGAATCTTTGTGAAGTCCATTATCTGCTGGGAGATTACTACAGATACCTGCAGACAGATTACATTACTGCGTATGCCATACCTCTCCAGGCTTTTTGGCTGCAAATTGAAAGAAGGGGAAGACGAAGAAGATGGAGACGCAGTGTTTCTCTTTCCATGTCGGCAACTATAACTCAAGGCTCTCCGAGATGTCTTTCCTTTCAAAATTACATTCAAGTCCATAATATTCTTCTACGTGCCCTTTGTCCTTCCTTTCCTTCCGTAGCCTTCAACGGCATACACTCTGCTCCTTTGGTATTCCTCCATTGTAGTCTCATCAGTGTCAAGTTCTCAATTTTACCTTTCCTTTCTTCCTTCTCCAATCATTTGTATTCTCTTCTACCCGATCACCTATTCTCCCAGTTTCTCAAATGCCATAAAGCTACCTGAGGCAGGGCACACAGGTGGATAAACTAACTTTCGTCAAATTGATAACATTCAGCCGAATAATTCCACAAATATCAATTCAAAAATTTACAGATAAGGCACAATGATCATTAAAATCCATATCTGCAGGCAAATGGAGAAACAGTCATTCAAATATCAATGTGGGACCAATCAATGTCTTTAGATAATGAGCCCAGCAATGCAAGATATAATTAATAAGGAGTTTATGTCATCGAAAAACACAATCTCACATTTCGGCGCTAAAATAAGAGTCTCTGTGAGATATTCTTATCTGATATTCATTCCCGGTTTAATGAAAATAAAAATAGGCTGTATGTATTTCTTCTGAGATTGAGATTGCTATTAAAATTCATTATTAAAGGAAATCAGATCTAACTATATAGGTGTGTTTATTTTCTCAGTTTGAAAACTTTATTCTTTGGAAGCGTGCTTCCAATATTGGAAATATTTTAGAAAAATAAAAGATGAGACATTTTAAACATTAATTTGTTATTTATTTGGTCTGATGTAGTCTTCCACTCATATGAACATTTAAGGTGCTGTATGTTTTTTGAGGATGAAATAATCCGTCTTTGCAATGAGACAGATGACATTAGCGTCATGGTCATATTATGTATAGTAATTGACAGGACACTATTGATTTATTATTACTACCTGTTATTATGTGGACAAGTGGACAGGTAGCCGGGTTTCGAAGTGGCTATGTTAAATGATTGGACCTGAAAGTTGGATGTAATTGCTGCTAAGCGTTAGGTCCTGAATGTCGGTCGTTGATTTGCGTCATATAGTGTCACGAGTTTTTGTAAATGATTTGGTGAATTCCTGCAGAAAGGATAGTCGGAGGATAAGTAAGAAATGGATGTTGAAAAGGAAATGGCGTATGTTACTCAAGAGAATTTTTCGTTGCGTGGATTTGCCCGTGCAGTTGCGCTCAGGTTAATGCGAATAAAATCCAAAGAAATAGAACTCGTGAGAATCGGAAACGACGTATGAGTTTCCATTTCCCAATTTGTTGATTGGGTTTTAAGTTTATTACCTTCAGGACTGCTAAATAAACAAAAAATGACGATCGCATCCTTTTCGTGCTTCTCCGCAGTGAATGATATTTAGAATATCCTATGCTCTAATTAAACAAATTGTATTTGCACGTAGAAACAGACCATAATGCCCAGTTAGCTCATCGTAAGCATTTTAGCTTAGGCATTTTTATGTGCAATTTAAATACCGATTTATAAAACAGACATTACTTGAGTTTATATTAAGTAATGGTTGAAATCATTTTCCGCAGGTGTCACGTTCACGTTACACTTGTAAAATGGTTGGAACTTTGCCATTTAATTAAAAAGAAACGACAGTTTTGTGTGGAGATACTATTTCATTTAATTTACGTTGTAGTATATTTGATTCTGTGTTTCAATCAAAAGGACAAAAGTTTTATGAAGCAATCTTTGTTCGCATTGGGAATTTAGGAATATATTACATGGAATTTTGCATTTCATTTTTACATTGATAGAATGAATAATTCAATAGGAAAGCTGAGACTGAAAGGTTGCATTAAGTAAATCAATATAGCAAAACAAAGTTTGTGAATGTATCTGCTACAAGTAGTAAGTTGGTGTCGTTTAGAGTTGGATATGAAAATCAATATTTAAGTTGTGCTCATTCTTTCAGCTCACCTTTTCTACATTTTCAACTATTTGCATTTCAGGCTCCCCATGGCTTTTATTCTTAGTACACAAAACTTCTAATATTGTAAATAGACATGTAATACACATTCAGTTCTTATGCAAAGCTCATTTCCATTTCGCAAATTTAATGCTTAACGTAAAACACTCAGCCCAGCAGAGTAGATAAACCCGTACGATTTCTTCTGCAAATAATAAAATTGCGAAACATTCCTGTTCAGCATGACTAAATTATATGTACTCACTTAAACTTATTGTTAGCTGTACTTATGTCCATTAACAGATCAGAGAATTACTTTCCAAAGCTCAGCATAACTACAGTTACTGTTCAATTATACATTTTAAGTAAGAATCAGAAAAGTACATCAAGACAGAACGTTGACAAACATTGAATACCTCCCTCCTTAAAAATTGATAAGCTGGAGGATTATCCACAGTCATGACTTTTCATCGGGAGAGTGCATGACAAGATTACAGTGTGTCTCCCTATGCATCATCGTCTTCTGTATAATCAAATCACATTATTGCTATTACTTACTGATACACAAAGTGCTACTCTTTAAAAAAAATGGACGGAGCATGCCGCTGGTAGTAAAAGACGTGTAATTTCCAAATGTGTAAAAGAGACGTGGATTTTGCCTTGTTCCGTACAACACCTGCAATAACTTGCTACATTTCCTTGTTGGTTTCCACTTTGCCGTAAATTGTGTTGAAGGAGGAAGAAGACGCTTGGTTTACAGCAAAGGCGAACACACAACGCACACAAAGACACATTCTCATGAATATTTTGTGGACAGGGGAAGTAAAAATGGTTGTAGCGCTGTATACGCTATAGGAATATTGTAAAGAATACAGGAAGGGAGTAGTAGTCGTAGTAGTAGAACACGGAGCAGTAGTCGTAGTCAGAGAGTGGAAGTAGTGGACCCGACAGGACAGGTAAGAATAATACCCGCAGGTATAATTGAACGCATTTCATTGTAGTGAGCATTTTATTGTTCTACCTTCTTGTGGTTTTCTTGTGTGCATTGCATTGGGATTTTGTTCACAATTCACAACAACAGTCTTGCTCGGGCTACAAATGCCAGTGCACAATCTTACACATTTCATTCGCCAGGAGTATCTTAGATCTACTTTGGAGTAAGAAAGGATGGAGGCATATAAGCTGCTGACTAATGTGGGTGTTATAGTTGTTCTTCTAGGTACTGTTCGTCTAACTGGGCGCAGAATAATATTATTACATAACATTATATAAATATAAGATTGTAGGATATCCTTCCTGATGTAATGTTATATCATGAGAAAGAAATGAAATGTTGCAGAGCTGGATTCTACTGACGAGGACGAGGAAAGGGTTGCATGAATGTTCTTCTATGCCTTCTATATACATGCCCTGTGTATCACAATATAAATATCATGTGTAATGTACTACTAGCTCTTTTTTGTTCCCTCTCTGAGAAAGAGAGACGGAGAGAGGACTGCACAGACAGACAGAGCCAAGACGAGTTTCTCAAGACTTGTACACGTTGTACAAGCAACATTACATTATTAGCAGAGTGAGAAATGGACGTTACATATGAACTGTAATGTAATACACGCACACATTGCATCTGTACACAGAATACTCCACCACTCATTTCTCCTCTCCTGTCTCTTCTTCTGCAGCCACTACTTGTACTTGCACAGGCAGAAAAAAACTTTTAACATTTACCGAACTCGGATTGCTGAGTCGGGGTGGATTTTTTGTTGTGTGATGTCCATGTCTTGTTCCTTCCTTCCTTCGCTTCCACACCACACACCATCATCATCTTCATCATGGCCACTATTCCAGTCCCACTCAACTGAAGTCATCAAAACCAGAATGTTACTGTACACGTTGTGTGTCAGAGTCTACATAATCTGCTCAAGTAACCACGCAATGCACGTACTTGTAACTTAACCCCGCAACTACTGCGACCATCAACGTAACATCATTCTCTTCAAGAAACAAAATACCCGAACTGAAAATTGTGAAGCGGAGTAAATGAAGTATGCTGTCACAAAGCTTAAAATAATAATAATATGCTTCGTGTATAGTTAAATGCATCGCTTGTTGTGTTCGCAGACACAAACAGGTCTCTGTGAAATTACGGCAGTGGTGGTAGCGGAGTCACATGTAGAAAGGTGGTAGCATGCAACGTTGTAATACGTGAAACGGATGAACTTGGAAGGAGGAAGGTATATTACAAACGTGTGTGAAATGCACAATATAAAAAGTAAGAAATGTAAAGGAAGGGAAGGAAAAAGATTACATAAGCCCTGGAGAACTGTGTGCCTGAGTTCAATTGAAGTCTAACAAAATAATATCTGTACTGCGTAATAGAATGTTTTAATACGACCAGGCAGTGGGAGTGTGGAAGTAAAAAGTAAAGAGGAAGAAAATTCTTGCATGTCTTTTTGTTACATGTAAACGTTACTACTACTTCTACTACTACTACTACTCCACATTCAACTAGGCATTTTATACCAAGTACTACTATTCCTAATCATCTCTCTTTGTGTATCCAATGTCCTTACATATTTTTGTACTTGTATAATGTGAGAGGGATTTGTAAGGCAGAGTCGGGTCCAGAGGTTTCTTAGACTTTTGGTATTTCTGTTGCATTGACTACGTTGTTCGAGATAATATTATAAAAAATATAAGGTGGTTTTTAAGGTCTGTGTAATATTATATATGATAATGCAGACATAATATGGTTGTACATGGTGGGGATATGCTGGGAATGATTGGAGTTGTGTGAAGCTGTAAGTGGTGTGTGGTGTGGGTCGTCGATGTCGTGGTACGGTTTGGTATATGGTGGTGGTGGTGATAAAAGAAACCCGAAGTATTAGAACAAGAAGCCAGGAGGAAAAGATACGAACACAAAAAAACTTGTTGCTTCTTGAGAATTTTTTCCGAGTCCCATCAATTCACCCCTGAACTGAAATGTAATGCAATGCAATATGTAAGGAAGGCTTGTTGTGTATGTTCAGTGTGTAATGTAATAATGTAATGTCTAATGGCTCACACAACTCCTCCAACACAAACAAACGCTGTACATTCAAGACGCAGCTTTGCAAGGCTTCCATTTCTTATGCAACATTGTTGTCTCTCTCTCTAAACTTCCCTTTTGACCAGAGTGAAGCTACAGAACTGTTCTTCGGCTCAATTTGTTCATGTCCCTTAGATTCGCCTCTTCTCTGCTACATTCATTGAGCAATGGGCTATGATGGACTCCCAAGAAAAGCAAAAGAAACTCGAAAAGCCAAAAGAAGAAGAAAAGAAGCCCAGTCATTTTGTCTGCATCTCCCACTGTCTCTTTTCTTCCTTCCTCCAGTACTCTCATTCTGTCACAGTTCTTTGCGTGATGCAATGTGCAACGTCTGAGATGTGCATAGCTCCAAAGAAACTGCATCTATTTCTCAACTCTCTTTGCTCCGTGCATTGTGTGGCTGTATTATTATTGATGAGGAGAGAATTATGTGAACTCTCCCAAAAACAAGGAGCAAATGCAATGCGGGAGGTTGGTGGTGTAGATTCCTCCGTCAAGTGTTAGCAGCCAAACACAAAAATACAACTTGTCCGCATTAGTCTTCCACCACTGCACCGCTCTGGAAACGGAATTCCTTCCTCAAGTCAGCATGTCATTATGTAGCTTATTGCATATCTCGCCATGTCTTCGTGTTTCTTCCACAAGGAGCAGGTTGGCTGCTCCAATGCAAACATCGCTTCTTTTTTCCAGCAGGAATTTTTTGGAGTCGCATGCAATGTACCTAAATATATTTTATGTAGTAGTGTAATCCAATCTTCGGGCATGAAAAGTCTGTAAAAGTAAATCTCACACTATTTAGCAGTTACTCGATCTTAGATCATTGTAAAAGTTGGAAAGACCGTCTGCTTCTTCTCTTGTCATTCTCTCCGCTCTTTCCAGATGCACATCTGCACATGTGTTCTGTATAACCTGCATGTGTGTTCCCCGTCGTGACTCCGACAGTCTCTTCTTCAAACGTTGCAAACAAGTGTATATAATCCCTATCTCTAGTATAAAGTGTTTAATGAGTGGAGTAGTGTTGGCTGTGTGGAAGAAGTTGAACTATATTTACCCGAGGACATAATGGGATATTGTAGTAGTGGATGTGTTTGTAGTTGTATAGACACGTTGATCAAAAGAGTTCTGTATGCAAATAGAGTGCAGAGTCACTTGGAAGAAATCGCCTCTCTCAGTAAAATAGAAAGATGCAACGAGATGGGATTCTCGACTCCCATTCCCACAGGATTATCGAATGATTTGTTATGCTGACGAGATAAGGTCGCTCCATTACAAACAGATTTGTCTTACTGCTGTTTTATTACATCCACAAGGAATTCTAACTATTCTTAGCACCGATGTCAATCCTCTCAAGTCTGCCTTCCTATCAGATCTCAATGCACATACCTCATACCTCTCTCATTTCCATACCATCCACGGATTAAATACAAAATACAGTTGTGCATACGAAATATTTCTTTTCCGTTGATTTATTTACATTAATTAACGTAGGGACTTATTATTCCATGTAAATTGATGTTGATTTATTTACATTGACTAAAAGATAGAGACATATTCCATGTAAATTTTGTTGATTTTTGAAGCTATTCAAGCTGCAGTGATTATATTACAGAGATATTCTACGAAATGACACCATTATGTTGACCTAATGTCAGTGGACTATCGATATTTGAATTTTATTAGGAAAATAAGAGGGTTTTATTGATTGGGTATATTTTAATATGAGACAGTGGGGGAAGAAATATTAACCAAATGGGAAGAATTGCCAGGTAGTGTGAAACAGAATCGAATCGTGTCAGTTTGCGTGTGTATCTGCAGTTGATTTTTATATTGTTTGATTGTAGTAAGTAACAAAGACTTTATGGTTATAGCACATTAGCTGCTGCATAAGGGAGATGTGGATTTCAACAAGTGGCGGTGTGTAATAATTGTAATAATAAGTTAAGTGATATGCAGACTGAGCCAAATGTTTGGATCAATTTAGAGAAGAAAGGAATAAGGCAGGTGTTGCAGCTTCCGTGTTTTGTTACCTTCACGTTTTCCAGACAAATTCATTCTGCGGTTATTACGGGTTTATGGTACTGAGGGTAATTAAATGGCATGACTGCTTGCAGCACATGAGACTTAGGAACAGCCAATTCTTATTATAATATAATATGTACATCTGTACGAGTATTAAGCCATATTATTAGTACGCATTAGGTATATTGCATGGTCAAATGCAAGAAATGATAATAAAAGAAAATACATGTGCCTCGAATGTACTAGAAAGGGAAGTTAGAAATTATAATATGCGAATGTCTATTTATCGTGCATAGGGACACACAAAGAACTTGAGCTTCTTGTATGAAATTGACATTGAAGTAATTTGGTAGTTGTGCAGTGTTGGATGAAGCATTTGGTTAGAAATGTTAAAAATAAAGTTGCAATTTTAATGTCAACTTGAATTGAGTGAAGCAGGGAAAGATACTCTTCAAGAGGAGGAAGAAAAGTTGAGGCGGGCTTTGACTGACTGGCCTATTTGTTTCTGCTCCATTCATTTTGTTCACATTCAAATTCATAGAAGAACACAAAGTGAATAGGACTGTGAAATTGTTGGCAGGAATACTCGAAAATAGAATTTCTGACAAACTGTCAGTCAACACGGATTCTACTGTCTTCATAATGTAGCAATAAATTTCATAAATATGTGAGTAGGTAAAGTAAACGATGTTGCACTTGTGTTGACTTTGTTCTTTTCTCTGTGTGTGCATTGTGTACTAATATCTGCCAACACAACCGCACCTTGAAGGTGTTCAATAGAAAAGTAGGACTAGTACCTTCTGAATGTATTAATACGACACAGGAGAACAAGAAAGCCTCCACATCAAATAATACTTCAATGGCATATGGAAAAGGAAGTAGTCGTAGTGAATCTTCCTTATCATCCTTCTGTATTCAAAATATTCAAATTGACACATCTCTCTAATCTTCCACTCTGCACATCATTTCCACAGATTCATATCCTTCTGTCACTCGAAACCCAGTAGCACCATCGCCAGACCTTTTTCACATCTTTAGATTAACACAGGCATCGCATTTCTTCTTCTTCTCTTCTGCTAATATTAATTCTTCAGTGTGTGATCCACATGTTTGCCTGTGTGTCTACATAGTGGTACATGTGAGCGTGTATATAGATATAGTGGTATCGGTATGAGTGAGGATGTGTACATTGGAAGTGGAGGATGGATAAAATATTTATGGGGATATAGACAAGCGAGGCAAAAAGTAGTGCTTGGCTAATGTGAATGTGTGATTGATGTTTATGTTGAAGAGTCTATTTGTATGAGGAGACGGTTTTCTTTGGAGTTGCTTTGTCGAGTGCTTTTAGTGTCATATCGCGTCTTGCCTTACATTTGACTCACAATAAAATATTAGAGACGAACAGCCTCCTTTGGCTTACATAGAAACCTAATGGATTTTCCGATTTGAATGGACCACATGGAGCGAATGAAAAATCAACTTTGAAGCATGAAGGGAAGAGACGCTTTTAAAATTAACTCTCCATCATCAATACGCAGATCAGATGAGAACAGCCACAAAACAACAAAACGGTTTCGAATCTCTCTGTGAACAGCACAGGCAGTCACTGCACACGGAAATCCTCAGAGTCCACACATGCACGACAAATATTTCACAGTCTACATACTCACAATATGCATATCCATACTTTATACTCTTTCTATATCACACTTTTATACTGTCCAACAAATATTCCCACCTTGTATATTTTTGCTAGCAAATTATACTTTTCCTTTTTCACTTACGACCAGACCACATGATGAAAATTGTTCCACTGCATTTTCCATTATATATTTATATATTATTAAGAAAAAATTGTTTCGGAAAAAATTCATAGTAAAACACGCCAGTTGGATTTGGAAACAGGGAAATATAGTTTGATAAACATTATACAGATGAGATATGAAACTCGGGGTCTCCTGCTTCCTGGTGCATTTCCGGGTTAGCAAATTGATTTATTATTCATACTTACACTAGACACTATAAATATACTAGTATACCTCGAAGATTGGATTTATGTGAGATGCTTTTTAATCACCTATTAATCATGAATATCATTTTCTCTGAGAAAGTTGTGAAGAGGATTTTAGAGATATCATGGTAGAGACATGCATGCATACTTATTAATATTTGCATTGGGAGGAAATGACCAGATAGTGCACTGTGTATATAGATATTGCAATAAATGATAATATTGCCGTCGTCTCTGATGCGGATGAGTTGAATATTTAGAGATGATGAGAGTGGCTGAAGAAGAAGCGGTTGAGTCTTGAGTGGATTTTGATTGGAGTGTGTGTATTCATTTGGATTCATGTTTGTGTGTTGTCTATTAATAGGAACGACAACGTGAGTGACAACTGCAGAAGGTAATGTGCCACCTTTGGGCTCGAAGTTACTTCCAGTTGATTAATTCATAAAGGATTAATGTCAAGTTGCCATAGGTATTTATCTGCGTGTGCAGTGACGTACGAAAGTCTCGTAAATACTTCATTATTCATGAAATGAATAATACTTGCCAACTTACCTGAACTGTCTATCACAAGATTTATCTTCCCTCTTACAAAAACAAAACTTGCATTGTTTTCAATCTGCACAAGACACGCTCAACGTAAACATTTTTCTACTTTGTACATATTTCTTTCGATGTTTTCTCAGATGTAATACATCTTCAAAGTACTGCCCCAGTAAATTGTAAATGCAGACCTACCTTCGTATTACGTGCATGGGAACGTACCTATGGGACTATAGTTATAAAACTCTCCCCGTATGTTCTCAGTAATTTATTTTATGCAGTAGCCGTTATTGCACAAGAAAATAAGGAAAAGTATGCAAACATTATTATTACGATGCACTTTGTTAAAAAATATCTTTCTTCATTCCTGCATAAAAAATGGGCATTAATAATAGGTAGTGAAGAAGCTTTTATGAAGGAGACAAAGTATTTTTATGTAGTAGCAACGTGTAATAATACAAATAATACACACTTAGCGTGTAATACGGAAAGTATGAGTAGATTATTATTTTATTAATGGTCGTGTGTTATTCTTCAACATGATTCAAGTTGATGGTCAAAGTGCGTTTACGTGAGCAACGTATTAATTTTTCCGAATCGAATCTTCTGCATAAGCAGAAGATAATAATATTAAAATGTATGAAAAATTATTGACACCCGAAACTGAAATGTTAGAAATTATAAGAGTGGAAATAAATGTGAGTGTAAGTGTAAGTGATAACCAATTTAGGATCTGAATGCGGTAACAACATTTAAGTGTGGAAAAGAAATGATAGAGATAATTAATGCAATGATGGCAACATGAGTCAGTTACTAATGCGGATAGAATTATAATAAAAAGGTACACGTGCCAAGCCGAGTGAATTGATTACTCCATTGATGTGTATCAAAAATGCAGGCTCATTCGTACACAACAAAAACAACAGTGGAACAGAACGCGAACGACATCCGCAAAACCTTGAGATTGACTGGCGAGATTGTGGTGGAAGACTTCTCTGTGTATCTCTCTTGCCCCTTTACATTTTACACATCCACTATTACTATGTATTACTTTTACTATGTATAATACTATATGTATTATATGTATTTATTACTATATATGTATTACTATATATGTATTGCTATACAATCAGTAGAATGTACGTGAGAGATACACATAGGGACCTTAACTTGAATTCCACATTCACAGCAATCAGTCAAAGTTTGGATTTGCTGTTGGTGTAGTTTTATATGAATGTTTGTTGGAAGTAGAGTATGGATGAGGATAATAATGGAATGTGAGTGGATTGGATATGGCGATGGAGTATTTATTTGATAGGGATAGGGACGGATGCCACTCTGAGGCTTCAAACAAGAAGTAGTGTAGTTACTTTGCATAGCGGTAGTGCTAACAGACATTTTTCGCTTCCTTATTCTCTCCACAGATATACGATATGCCTACAAGTACATGCAAATGTATTAGCCAGTACGTAGTAATAATGTTTAGTGTAGGTAATGCATATGCAAATGTGCCAGCATGTCTCTTTCATATATCAACACCTTTACAACATCACCAAAACAGCTCTTTTCACACAACAGTTCTCATTCTTTTGTCAGTCAGACACAAGAACTTTTTATTCGTCGTCTCCTCAGTCTATTACATTACTCTTATTATCAAACACAGCTTTTCATACTCCCCTTCAATCATATTATTACGTACTACCAACCCAAAATGTGGTGTAGGCGTTTGGGGTGATATGAGAGATAAAAAATCTTTTTGCACATATTTGGAGTGAAATACCATATGCATGAAAGTAACAGGCCTAGTAGATAGTAGACTCTTACAACTAGCATTAATTACGAGACAGATAATAATATCCTATTATATTATGGTAACAGTAAGTGGACCATTGAATATGATACCATGTACATATTCCTATTATATGCATAAAATTACTTGAGGAAATTAATGGTGCAAAAAATATGTAGATTAAATCAATTACAGATTAAGTGGATTATTTACAAAAAATTGAAGGGTGGAAGTAAACAATTACACTGTCAAATTTTGGCATGTTATTATAATAAAAATTCACTAACAAAAAGCATAATTTAATAATAAACCATTCATAAAGGGGTAAAAAAGTCTGCTAAAAGCAGAAATGGAATTAAAAGCAGCATGATTTGATTTAAACGATTTCAAATTGTGTAAAAAATTAAATCAATCGTGTATCAAGTTTAAAGCCGTTATCTAAAACCTTTCTTGAGTTACCGATAGACAGAAAGACACCCAGACCTTCCATTCGCATACAAGTCCCTTACGAAACTGAATAATAAATAAATGGAAATTAATTGCATTTTATTGTAAAACTGAACTGATGCAAGAGACAGTGACTGAGATTGCTATTTATAGGCCCTGCGAATTTATTGTGATGTGATTATCAGATTCCATTTTATCAGCGAAGGAATTAATTTGTATGGTTGAGTCCTGGTTGATCATTGACGTTAAAGTTGACTTTAAATGAATTGTCGTTTAGTTACGCATGCCAAGTGGTTTCGTCAGTGTTGACTTGAAGAGTGCAAAGTTGAGTGGGTAATTACTGTGATTTAATTGAAGGCACGGCATTTGGATGAAACGGAAAGGCAAAGAGAAGCGACTAGATAAGACTAATAGACGGGTCGAGTTAAATGAGAAAGACAAACGAGAAATAGCGCAAAAAAGAAGGATTGAGTTTTGTGGATGTGCGAATGAGCCGAAACGGTGACAATTGACAAAGGAGCAGAAAGCAATACGCGATAATAAAGTGCTAAGGCTGAGATTACAAAGCCCTACGCGTCTTCGTCTTACATTTACAAGTCTGAGACTGAGACTGAATAGACAAAATAGACATGGCCGTAAATACAGAACTGAGACTGCAATGCAAAATGATGAGAATGATGACTGTGAGATGACTGGGGGAACTTTGCAACATTTGAATCTTTATCTTCCTTTCTTTTTCTGCCTTGAGAACATTGAACACGCACACACAACCCTACACAGACACTTGTACACATTCTAACAGCCACTCTAATCTACACGACATTGCAATGCATTGCATTCCGTCCCACAACACCACAAACACAAACACACACGGCACACTTGACTAGACAAGCTTGGATTTGCCTGTGCTTCTGTCTGTAGTAGTAGTAGTAGCAGAGCTATACGACTTAGAAGTATAAAGCCTTAGAACTATAAAGTCTTTTAGAAGTGTATATAAAGCCTAAGAAGTATAAAGCTGCAGGGAATAAAGCAGCAGTAGACGTATCTGTTATATTTGATATATCTAAAATATCTCATATCCGTCACGATCTCTTTTTACTGCAATAATTCGCATTTCTTATCTTACGGTGAATGTAAGTGCGAGTGCTGCTGCTGGTGATTGGTATAGTGCATGTAGATATACTGCCGTAATTTTTTGCCAGGCCGGAAGTGTCTTGCTATGCTCTATTACTTTAACTGTTTTGTCTACATAGTTCTAGAGATGGGCGACGATAGTACGAAGTAGACTGCTTGCGCTATACACAAGCCTGTGAGGAAAGCTCATGTAGAGTGAGTGTGGAAATCATATATGGGCATACGTGCAAATATTCTTACGGAAGGATGCCCAGCCATAACACGGCTTACACAGCTCTGCCTCTTTAAATGTTATTGTTGTGATGTGATCATTATGTTTTCAGTTGCAACTCCGGATAAAGTTGAGATGCAATGTGAGCACAGCAGCGTGCAGCCACCGTTCCTCTTCCTCCAACACTTTTATCTCCGTCTCAAATGTAACACTCTAACCCATAGCCGTCCTCACATCATCTCCTTATACATACATGTACACTACAGTCGCTACCACCACTGCGTCTAGAAATACAACAGCTCTATACTACAGTCATGTAACCGTCGCAATAAAGTCCATAATATTCGTATACTGTACTTTGACTTTACTGTACATGTGTTTCCTCTCTTCCTTTTTATACGTAGGTATTATTTCTCATGCAAACTACCAACATGTCCAAAGGCAACTTAGGAACAACAGTACTTCTGCAAAAGATAGACGAAATAAAAGCAGACTGCGAGAGGAGCAATTCATCTGCTCCAATATTTTGTAATAGAAGAACCAATTTTATTTCTATGTGGGTATACTGCAGTGGAGGATTGCATTTTTGTTGTGTGTGTTTGAGGACAAGGAGTGCATTGGTTTATTAACTTGTACACACCCTCTCTATGTGCATTCACATTGATAAAGGAGATGCGGGGAAATAATATTATTAGACAAGTGTGATTCTATCTGGCCTTTTGGCTGTGTGGTTGGTTGTGTGTGGACAAGTATGGGGATGGCATTAGTATTACTCTATTCCTTCTTCGTTTGATGCATAATGTAATAATGTTTTGCAATAACATTAAATAGGAACATGTAGGACAACGAGAGCAAATTCGACGGAAAGATAAAAATCATTGGAAGAACGACGCCAAGAACAACAAGGACCAAGACGACGACGAATACGGCGGAAAGGGAAAAGACGTAAGTAAATTCAGAGCATCTTTGTTTCTTCTTTTCAATCTCCTACCATTACACTGCCAGAGGAATTCGGTTAGGAGTGGGACTAGAGGCCTGGTGTAGGTATTACTGTGCAGATCGTGCAAAACTGTGGATTTTTGACGATAGACAGACAAATATTGGAGGCATTTCTCATCATAACGTGTACATAGTGTAGATAGTATTGCATTTGATGTGTGCAAACATCCAGCCAACCAAAGAAACAAACGATTTAATTTTATACTTGTGACGAAAGGAAGAGACATAAAATCTCCGTGTAAAGTTCTTTGGACGAGAGCGCCGAAGGAAGAAATGAAACTCTTGGACTCTTTCCTGTTTCTTTTCTGTGCAGCATTTCCCATGTTATTTCTTGTTGTAGGAATACCTCTCTATACACTTGGTCACCTATAGCTGCACCGATATTCTTTGCTGCATCACGAGATGTAAGCTATAAGGGAGTAGACGTCTGTCTTTGCTTACTTTTCATAAAGTCAGCAAAAAGATGTGAATAAGAAAGAAAAATATTGAGCCTTGGCGAAAAGGCAATAGGAGGGAGAGTCTTGACTGAGAAGAAACTGCTACACTGACTCGGAGAAATGTTCCTTTCCATTCCATATAAATAAATGTTCTACTTCCTTTTTCTTGGACTTGTTTCTGCTTCCTGGGCTTGCAGATTTTATTTCATTTTTATACTCGACCACGCTCTTTTCCATTCAAATGCGATTTATTTGTGAGTGTATATAATAATGTGTACAGTTCCTTCCTGTCTCCGCGATCAGATACAAAAACACTCGCACACTGCATACAGCCCACGTTATGAAATGATACACAAAATGAAATATCCTGCTCGTATAAATAGCTAAAGTATATCTCAAAGAGTAAATAATAATAATAACCAGCCGAAGGAGCAGAGAGAGAGAGGAAGGGAAATGTTCAGCTATTATGCTCCAATAATGTGTGGAAACAAACGATGCTGCAGAATGGTCTTTGCAATCGTATTCACTCAAGTATAATGTGCACAGCTCCAAGTAGTAATCCCTAACTAAAATAAAACGTCTGGTGTGTGTGTGTGTCTCTGTTCTGCACACACACAACAATACAAAACAAACAAAGCCAAAGAAAGAGAACGAGTAAACCGCACAAAGGCATAAATCATATTCTACAACCTTTCATCAAAGTCCCTTGTGCTAAGAGAAGTCTGCTCCGCTCTGATCTCTGCTCACTTGTCCAAAGACTTCAAATCCGCCTTCCTCCTCCACTTCCACAAATATATTTTTCCTATATACTACACTTCCACTTGCATCCATAATATTCCCACTCCAGCCAAAACTCCTGCATTTACCCCACTTTTCTTCTTTATAATTTCATAATTCATTCATAATTCAACCGCTCTCATAGAAATACACAAATCCATCCCGTCTTTTCCCCCGCCTCATTATCAGTCGGTTTATCTGCACACAATACTCCTGCTATTATTTGCTTGCACATGGCTAAAAACTGCTTAGCGCTACAAAGGCAAAGGCATATCCATATTATATTTACTAGCCCTGCACTGAAGAAACATGTTCAGCTAAGTGATCCATTCACAATGTAAAGCACTCTCCGGAACACTTCTTTGATCCGACTACTTCTGTACGTGTGTCTACCATCTACAGAGTAATGCACATATAGTACATTTACTCCGTTTCGCGGATATTAAAGATGTATAGCGCAAATGGCGAATAAAGAAAGGAAATAGGCATGCCATTACCATACATAGGAATAGCATGGAAGAAGTCTACACAACAGCCACAGAGACAGGGAAATATATTCTTCGTGAAATCAACATCCGTTTATCCCATATATCCCATAAGTAGTAGTGAGCCAGGGAAATGATACAAAACAAATCTAATGTGTGTTTAGATGCATTTAGATATATTTTTTGTGCCTATAGACCTATAGCCTTGAGCTGGAAAGAGGTATAGGTAGGCACACGAGATAAGGCTCATATGATGATTATGAAAATATCCAGGGAGCAGAGAAGAAGACAGAGATCTGGGAGGATGGTTTATTTTGCGAGATATAAATACGCGAAGTTTGACTGTGGAGCCGTTTTGTTGTTCCTGTTGTCGTATTTCTGTTCTCTCTCTCTCTGCTACTTATTTCTCTTTGTGTTCTTCATTCCGTTTCATTCCATTCTGTTTCACTCAACTCACGAACAGACGGACTTGCTAAAATCTTTTGTGTCAACAAAAGGAGGATCTTCCACTTTTCTCCCATTGTACTTCTTTTCGTGGACTTAGCTCTTTTGTGCACACGCTCACTTCCATCCCTTCTGTCTCCTTCTCTCTCTCTCTGATCTATGCTTCTCCAGTCTCTCTCTCCAGGCCAAGGCTCCTCCGTCTCCAGCAACTCCTCATCTGTCACTTATTCTCCAGCCATGCTCCTTAACAAGTAAAACACACGTTCCTCTCTCGTATACGAATAAAACACAAGTTCATAAACAATGTCATTCTCTTTAGATCGCTTAGAATTATTTCTTATCTTCTTCCGGATGCATTGCTTGCAGAAAATATTTTACTGCTTATGTATTCACCTAAGTAATATTGTCACGTGTTCCGTCACAAAATGTTCTGCAGAAATATTATATGATGGCTTGAGAGATAAGTGCAAAAATGCAAATGTATCATTTTGCAGGATTAATGGGTATTGCTATATGGATAAAATTATATGGCTGAATATTTTAGTGGAACAGGCTATTTGGAGAGTGGAGTTGCAAGAGGATATTATTTGTGTCGTATATGCATAATTATTTATTGGTGGTTCACATTGGGACATGTTAATTGATTGTAGAAATAGGAGATTCACAGCGTGCGAGCATGAAATTTGATTCAGTAATAGAGTAGATAAATTTACAGCGTCTCTTAATTGTGGAAATGGTAGTTTGAAAGTGTGGAATAGATAAGGCGTTGATACGTGAAATGAGAGTTAATAGGAGAATTAACTGTCCTGACTGGGACGGTTGGAAAAAGTCAATGCTGAATGAGCACTCCACGCAGCATGGTAAATGCATCGAGCAAAAGTAATTTTCCTTTCATTCTAAGTTTATGATTGATCTTAAAAATTTATTAGCAACTTAAGACTTGGTGCTTTCAGTCATTTGATCCAGGGAGCTGCTTTAGAATGGAAATGCAGTGAGTGAAGTGCAATTAGCATTTACAATTAGGAACGATACTTAACTTGGCTTGACTCGACTTCACAGTTGTTTCAGTTCACTGAAATTGGAATCGCATGCGAAAAGGGCGTGCTCCGTCCTCTCCAACATTGCATCACTCTCCAACTCTCTGAAACACACACAAACATCTACACACACTCATACACAACAAAACAAAACACATTGCAAAGCTTTAAATTGCCTGCTGTGGAAAAACCAATTTAAAAGTGGCAGACGTTAAGTGGGTAGTGTAGGATTACAGTAATAATAATAATATGTCAAAGCATCAGCAGTTCTGTCCAGTCGAGTCGCATATCCCTTCACCACCACTCTCCAAGGAAATGAAAGTCAAGCCATTTCTAATAATAAATATTCGTTGACTTCTGCTTCAACACATTAGGTATATTACAAAAATTAACACGCTCTTAATTTCCATGGGCTCTGGTTACACGAATAATATTCTTGACCGTTTAAGAGCAAATCGTGCGTTTAATAGCCACACAGCGCTCGTATTTAACGAAGATACTTGTCAGCAGAATTAGCGTGAAATCTCATGCTAAGGCAATAATATTGCTTATTAATTGCAGCAGGGCATCAAACTTCTCATGGCTGCTCCATAACAACAAAGTGACATAATATTTTGATGGTAATAGTATTACGTAATATTTATGGTTGTGAGTAAGAGATGAAGCGTGACTTGAGCACACGGATGTCAACTGGAGGAGATAGTGTCAGTTCATACATGCTAATAAATAAATAGCAATTTAGTATAAAATGTGCCACAGTGTGCATATTTCGTACTTTTATCTGCTCTATTTAAATATTGGGGCGTTGTTGGCATTTTGGGATCGCTATAAAACTACGTTTTGTTTTTGTGAGTCTGTTTTGGCACAACTTGAAGTCGCAAAGATTTTCTTTATATTTGTACGCAGTAAACAAGGAAAAGACTACAGGGTATAGTGCAATCTCACGTTAAGTTGTGCAAATTCAACAAACTAGGAAGTGAAGTGGAGAGCAGAAGTAGGTGGTTACTAGGTTAGAGAGCTAGTGTGTTTCTATAGGTAAAAACTGATGTGTATACATTTTAGTTATCAGGCAATGCATGCTAATCATGAGATAATACTAATCTATTGAGCTTCTATGTACTCCTAATACCTACACTACACATTACACACCCATTGTATTTACTAAAACACCAACGCCAGCCCAACTCAGAGTTAACAACGCTTAACCAACTCGCATTTACGTCTACACGAAGTTCTCCTATCTCTCTTCGTATAGGTAAAGCCAACAGTGTGTAGGTGCATGTCTGTTTGGGTGTGTTGTGCACTTGCCTAATGTGCGTAATGTGTTTTGCTAATCGCCATTTTTTATACTCATTTATAGATTCATTAGCAATTTATTCGCTTCCTTTTCGTTGTCCAAATCAGCAGGCTTTTTTGCATGAAATCTCAACAGTCTCAACTCTCAACCAATGCGGAATAGCAATGAAATTCGACTGATAACACTTTCATGTAACTACAAATGAAGATGTACATTTAGCCATAGGTATTCAATATCACAGTTATTTATTACACACTTGCTGCACCATTATCATTACATTCAATAGATTCTATGCAACACTTTAATGTATTCATACGACACATCATTTTCAGAATTACGAGAGGAATACAGTCACGAACCGACTTGAAATTCGTCTGTTGCAAAGAAAAAACATAGCTATGTGTTATTAAATAGGAATTATCCTTAATCTCTTGCCATTATAATATGTGCATTTAGATAATAAATATTATTAGATGTATGAATATGGATTTAGATATAATACATTAATAAATTAATTAATGAGTACCACGTAATTTTTATTTACGGTTGAATAAATAAACATTACGATCTGTATACGTTAACTCTATTACGATTTGCTTTGATTCCTCTCTGTTAACATAAATTTTTGTTTTTCCTGTAGCCGTAATTAATTCTTTCCTTTCAATTGCATTTATTATCTGTTAGTATACCCAATCTCACGATGGTTAGTAAAGTAGCATAATGTGTAAAGCATAGATGGCATGTGCTATTCTCATTGTTGAAAATGATGGGTGAGTGAGTAGTATTAGTGGAAATGAAAATTACAGGAGTGAAGAAGCGTTGAAGATAAATGATTAGTAGTGGCTGAGAGAGTATTTGCATATTAAGCATCTGCGTTCATTGATGATCATTTATGAAGATGGGGAAAAGGGACAGAGATTATTGGTTGGTGCATGCACATCCGTGTGGCATCTGAGTAAAGTGACTTGAGTTTATTTTATACGACAGAGCCAAACTAAGTCAGTAGACTAGAATATGAAAATAGCACTACGCTATTGCCCCTATAGCTCGTAGAATCTCATTGCACAGGGAAATAAACACAATAGACTTTGAAGCAGAACAAGAGAGCCCACAGTACATTGCGATACAAAGGAAGTGTAATAATGTGCATAGTTAAAGAAATAAATTCACAGTAGCCAGACGGGCATGGCAAAAAAGAAATCGTAGGATATAAATAGTGGAGGAAGGAATGGCGAATTTCTTCTCTCCTTCCATCTTCTGGCCTCACTGCCTCGATTTGTGTTTGCAAATCTCACAACACACAGACCTACTCACACACGTTCCTCACACTCACCATTCTATGTACCTGTGTGATCTCTGTTCCTATTTCCTACATTTTGTGTACATGTGTTTGTGTGTGCGTAATGCATTAACTCGGATGTATGCATAAACACAGATTAATAATGCAGCCACGAGTATGTGAGTTTAACTGAGGGATAGTTAAGAAATGTTTCAGTTGCCACTTCTTGCATAAAGCAAAGAGAGGCGAAGCAATTATCACATACCGAAGATAATTACAGTTGAGGCTTTGTAGCTTTTATTTATAAGAACATTTTTATAATATACAAATACGATAATGGTGACTGTAGTATCTGTAGAGCTGAATTAAAAACATGTAAAGTGATTTGCACTAAAAATAATTATAAGCATAGCGAATATTTATTTTAACATTTTCACACACTTGTGCAAACTCGTGTTGTGTCCAGCTTGAATGCAATGTGTGCTAATGTAAAGTGTTGTAAAATGTGCGGAAGGAACAGAAAATAAGTGTGCAATCACATAAATAATACACAGGCACATAATAAAATGCTCACAGACTGAATCACGCAGCAAAACTCAATGAACTTGACTTTGACTACTTAGCTTTAACTCGACTCAAGGATATCAGAATTTTTTCCTGTGCATTTGTGAGCGAGGTATTTAATGTTTTTCGATATGCCTACAGAAATAATCTGTACTATAATAATTTTACTCGCACTATACTGTTGAAGTACTATGAATAGTCCACATTATACTGTGACTACTACTACATCATACAAGGTGGGGTAATTTCAGTTTACCTTGGAGTTTTAATGCACGGTTGATTACAGCTTGGAAGTTGGATAAAGGCGTTTTAAAAACAATTAGGAATTAGTGTTTTACTACAGATACTAACAATAGACTCCATCACATACAATAAAAACAATCCCTACAAGTACCATAAGCTGAAGCTCTTCAGTTGTCCCAAGTCTTTCGCCATCACCTTGTACATACACTTCACCATTTTTTGCTAAACCGTGGATTGCTTATTTCCCTATCCCATTCCTATCCTACTGTGCCAATTTAATTTCAAGTGACAGAAATGTAAATGAAATGAATGCGTGCTCCATTGTAAATGTAATTGCTAATTCTCACTCACATTAATTTTCTACTTATAACTTGTACAATAATTAGTAAGAATCGAATCACATAAAGGCAAATTCATTTATTAATATCCATTACTAATAAGCTTATTACTAAAAGTCCCAAGCCATAAACAAAATTAATTTTGTACATTGGTTCGTGTTTGAAATTGCTCACAAGTTGTGACAACAAGAAGGATTTAATAGTGTCCTGTGTATTACAGTTGACTTTGTGCACAGACACAGCTAAATTCCACTTCATAAAAAGCATCAAGTGCAAAGGGAAATGGACATCGCATTGTGTGTTACTTTTTCCTGCTTGATATTTCTTTGGTTTGCTTCAGCAGAGATTTTCCGTTAAGTGTACAAGTAGGAATGAATGTTATCAAAACAAGTCGGAAGAAGCTATGAGGAAATTCTTGGTGTTTATTAGCAGTATACTGTTTTGCTTGAACATTTTTTAAAAACGGGTTGTAGTCGAGGGAATGGAAGAAACAGTTAAATAGTTTCGATGACGATTAATTTATGATTGCACAATATGAATTGCTCATCTCCATTAAAGATTACACAGTGCAAAAACATCTGGCTCCGCTTTACAGTGCAAGTACGTGCAGATAAATAATAATATTAGGCAAGGCGAAGTACCTGGCTATGCAGCTTTGCTAAACGAGTCTGTGTTGCATATTATATTGTATCTGTATCTATGTGTATGTATCTCTGTGTGTACTTCTATGTGTATTTCTATGTGTATGTGTCTATGTGTATATGTAAGAAGTAGAAGTAAGTGGGAGATGTGATAGCAATAGTTATGCGTTACATTATTGCTGCTTACTCCTTAGTCGTAGTATAAAAATGCCCTAAAGATTTTTACGATGTAGTCCAGCTGATAATAACAGTATAGCAAGTAGACAAAGTGCACTTCAGAATAAGACACGATATGATATCAGGTTTTGCAATATTACGCAACTTCACATGGAAACATTGTTAAGTTGGCTGTTTGTGCAGTGCAGGGATTACATCACAAGCAGCTTCATCGCATTGCATTCATCCTGATCCTGATGAGTATTCAGATCCTCACAGACTTGCTACTTTTCATCAACAGACCAGTTGCCTTATTATTATATTTCCCTAACTATCTTTCATACGCAGCTACATGTAACTTACTAAATACTACTACCACTTACTTCTCAAGTCAAAAGTCAAAACGAGGGGACTAACGAAACTGGAATGGACTGCATGACCAATTCTCGCAGATAGTGGACAGACGGAGCAGACTCCTTTGACTGACGATGAGACTTCTTTGCTCGTCTTCCTGCTTCAATCCAAACTAAACTTGAAAAATGTTGCAGAAAAAATGAAGAGAACTGATAGCTCGTCTTTTCTTCTTCTTCTCTTTTGCTAAATGCTCCTATGCACTACAGGTATGCAGAATAATGAAATTGTTTGTATCAAATCCTGCCCAGCATTACATACAGCACCCCATTACTCACAACAACAATAACATCACCTTCAACATCACCTTAAACCAGCAACCCTCTCCAATCTCTCCGTCATATCAGACCAGACAGGATTTACAGTATTGAACTGACTGAACTAATTCTTAAGTCTCTGCTGAATTGATTGAACTTTTACAACTCATCGCTCCGACCTTCCTCTCTCCAACCCTATTTTGTCCCATCCGCTCACCAATTTGCTACCAAATATTCAATCGCACCGTTTTCCTCCCCTTCAGCAACAACAAGGAAAACTATTCCGTCCAAAATGTAAAACATTTTTTTGCAAAGGCAGCACAGGATGTTACAGCGTCTTATTCAATAAACGCTAACATATATTTTTACAATAATCACGTGCAAATGCATTCATACATTCCTCGCAAATATTTCCATATGCATTTCATGTAAAAGAATTCGTGGAAATGTAAATCTTCTACGCAGACACTTTTGCAGCATCGCATTACCATCCTTTAAATGTAGTACCATAGAATATGTATTTCCTATTTTTAACCAGCAGTCCAAACTATCTGGGACAAGTTTTTATTGAATAATCAGAATTATTTACAAAACTGCATAAATTTGCCAATGAGATATTTCAATTGAGTACAAAAAATCGCACAAATTAAAATGAACTCGACATCGTAGCACAGTTTACCGTGTTGCAAACACAACGGATACGGTATTAATGCAAACACAATTTTCCCTTGAACATACCTAGGTATTATTGCTATTGTGTATTGCATATTATTGATAGTATTACCCATACAGTTGTAATTCTCATTGTAAAAAATACACGTAAGTAGGTTCCTATATAATAAAATGAGTAACTGAGAAAATGAAATGGGGCAGGGGATGGATATTGACTAATGAGGTTGAATAATGAGCAGATTCGAGAAGTAGAAGGAAAATATGTAACGTGTACCCGCAGAAAACACAATGGTGGTGTTACAACGTTTCCACTCTTGAATTTGCGTAATGCAAGAGAGAAAAGGAAATCGCAGAGTTGACATGAGCATTAGCACAATGAGCATTACGAAGTTTGGCGTAAAAGTCTCACGATTACTTATACCTTAGCTAAATTGGAATATAATGCAAGAGGAATACTATACATGAAAATTGCATTGCTGTGTTTGTATGCAACTAACTGAACTATTTAAGGAAGGAGGAGCGAAATGATTTGAATCCACTTAGCATTGTTGGAAAAGTATTTAGCCTTTAGCCAGCTCATTAAAGTTGCGCTGACTTCTGCAAGCTGCATATAAATACGTCCTGCATATAATAAATATATAAAACTGGTGCGAACAGACACACTCTCAGAATAATAAAAGAATGAGTGAGTGTGACTGCCAATTAACATTTCCTATCTGCTCCGGCTTATGCAATCATTCGCCGTGTGTTATAAATAAAATACAACCTCACAGTCCGCACCGCAACTGCACTTGCAGCAACTTCTGAAAACTTACCAACTTCCCACTGCTCCAACATTACAACTAATAATAAGTCTGTTAAGAATTGTACTGAAATTAGATGTACTCGCTTATACAATTGCATGATGTGTTGCGAATATCGTTGTTGTGGGACTGGGTTTGCTTGCACTTTGTTTACCTGTGTAGACTGTGTGTGTACTAATTACATGGATATACCAGTAGCATTTAAATATGTAATTATATTGTGCTTTGTTATTTACGACCACCTCCCACCTTTTGCCTTTCTACCTGCAGCACTTTATTCATTAGACGTCTATTCACGTGTGTGTGCACGTACGCCATGTGTAAACATATTCTGCCCTTTATCTTCATTCTCCTTCTGAATTTAGTCATTTCGTCCACATTTTTATTTGTCACTTTTCCACGGCTCTGTGTGTATTGAGGTTGAATGAGCATTTCTTGTCAGGATTCACTCGACTGTGTTGCAAAGATATGCTTCACCTATATAGTTACTGCCTTTTTAGTGTCATGTGAAACTTGAGCAAGTGGAAATCAGACAAATAAAGGTGAAGGAGGATTAGAAAAAGTGTCAGCTATGAAATTGAGTTGAGCAAGTTGATCTTAAGTGAAAAAGTCGTATATAGAACATCACGGCTATCTTCACAAGACAGCCAACAGCAGTTAACAATAACAATGATGATAATACATGAAGCTGTGAGTGCGTAATAAACGGAACGTCTGCTGGACTGCAGAAATAATATAATGAGAAAGGAAGGTAAATGTTTAATAATGGTACTAAGGCAGTGGAAGTAGAAATAAAGCTGCTCAGACAGAGCCACGTATTAATTAACACGGATGGGCAGACTAAAGTGGTCGATAAAGGATTTAATTTTAGTGGTTGTTACGCTACGTGCTCAGTGTTGTGAGAACAGCTCTCAGAATAATGCACAGGGCTCTGTAAGGAATATTACTTCGTTTCGTTTCATTTCGCTTGTTCACGTTGAAAAAGTAGAGCAAATCAAATAGGAAGAATGATGAAGTAAATCACAAGTGTCTTCTTTCCAAAGTCTGCTCACCATCCAATCTCATATACAAAATGCTTCCTATTTACATTCCAGTCTCTCTCATGTGCAATTAATTCCTAAGTGCTTTATACTCAGCCAATAACCACTCACTCACTTCTGTCATACAATCACGTTACAGATTCATATTGAACACCCACAGTCACACAATTCACCATTGTTAACATAACAGCCACTGCACATTACGCAATTTTAAATATGTTTATGAAACTGTGCATAAATCTGTGTCTTTCTTTACTTGGGCATTTTGTGTGCTTACACGCAATTAGTGAGGTGGAGTATATATCTATTTCAGTCTGTTCTAGTACTGACTACTGATAATTATTAGGGATTGCATGGAAGTGAGTTGAAAAGGTTTGGGAATAATGAGGCGACTCGATAGGAAATTGTGGATGGAGTTTGTGGGATTTGTTTGGAGATGAATGAGACAATGAGAAAGAGAGAAGGGCTCGGAGTTTTTACACAAGTCCTTCATTCGTATAGTTGTTGCTTTGATTGGCAATTTTTAGTCTTTGAATTTCTGCTCAACTTTAGCTTGTTAACTTCATCTCTTTTGTTCTGTTCTCTTACAATGCTTCATTACACATCGTGTACTTTGTAGGCATAATGCATTCTACTGTATTGTGAACTGTGGCGAGTACTGTATTTCATATAGGTGCCTAATACTTGTTCCATTATATGGCTGTAGATAATTATCTCTGCTGAAACAGTTCTGCAGCTCTTGATAGACATTTCTGATCGTGTAAAAGTTACTACACACTTCTTACCAGTAATACAGGCATACTATACTCCTGCCACGTACCTATATAGTGCCTATGCGATAATAACTTCCTATTTGTGTACAGAGTGTGTTTGCAACGGATATGTTACCGTCTAAGTTGCTGTAAGAAGCGGGTCAGTATCTCTCCTGCAAATTTAGGAAGCTCGTGCTAGCGGACTTTCTTTTTTCTCGCCTTCTATTTATATAATCCATAATATTCTCTTCTTCCTACTATAAGCACTGTCCTTTAGTTACTCTTGTACATATGCTTCTGTATATACACTCCAAAGATATGGTACTAAACCTAATACTACCATCACTTAATTTTACCAATACACAAAAATGAATTGTTTCTCAAGTGAGTAACGCTGGCATTTAATTATTTCATATGGCGCAATGATTGTTGTATTGTACATACTATAGGCACGGAAATGTTAATTCATACTTCGTGTACGATATGATTAGTACGAGTGTTAAATGGGGTGGCTCATGTTTAAAAATGTGGATGTAGCAGTTTCCATTTGCATGCTAAAAGGGAAGAGTTGTAGTATGAAGCAGCAGTGGCTCTAAAATACAAAGGCAAAAGCGTGGCTTGTTGTTTGGGATTTATTTCCCTGTTCATAATAAAGAAGTGAGTGGAACACATGTAATGATTGTGAGGATTCCCGTGTAATGTTTTGATCTTTTTGCATGAAAGAACAGTTCTGCTCCTTGTTCACCAACACTAAACTCATTCGCTCGTTCACTTAAATTGTGGCAGTAAATTTAAATGCATTCTTATGAGCTGAGCTCAGTGTCAGAGTAGCGGTATATACCTACATGTCGATACTTCACAGTCCACACACATTGCATATTACACAATACAGCTCTCTCATCGCAAACTGTACACCGAACTACTACAACTACTGCTACACAACTTACAACTGTTCGTATCTGTACATTACTTTGTGTGGAGAGGAACAGAGAACGTCCATTAGAAGAAGAAGAATCAGAAGAATGTTGCACCCACCACTGCGCTGCAATGCACTGCGTATGCACTGTGTACTTAGGCACTCTCAGGCCAATGTGTGCGAAGAAGAAGTGGCCGAAGAAAAGATGAGGCTACACATACAGTAGCAAGGTAAAGTGAATTATGTAGCCAGAATATTTATAGCAAAGTGCAGTTGATTCCGTTTAAAGTGTAAATGGTTTCCTATTTTAGATATGGGAGTGGAGTGAGGATGAGAAGACATTGAGGCATTGTTAGTTCACTCGAGTCAGTAGTGCAGTGAGGGAAACAGTTTGGGAGATTCGCTAGATTACAATTGGAGTGAATCAGCGGAGGATAAAAGTTGGGTTAGGTTAGGTAAACTTTGCTTAAAAACTCACTCACATACAATCCATTTCCAAGTCTTATTTTCTGCACAATCCTTCTCCATTCCTCTCGTCGCTCCCAGCCCAGTCCGTTTCTACATTAACTACATACATCTTGTAAATATCCAAGCTCCTTGTACTTCCACTCCCACTACACTTTGTACATAGCTGAATGTTTTCATGCCACTACTAGTGCACATCCTCCACTCTTTTTTCAATTCAATATAAATCCGCTGGTAATCTGTATCGTCTGTTGCAGTTGAAAAAAGCAATATTCCAAATAACTGTGTTGTCTCTTGCCTTATAGTCTCTCGGCTCTGTAAATAAAGCAAACAGTATGAGATTACCTGCTGCTAGTAGCACTATATAACTTCAATGCGTTCCGCATTTTATACAAATTTAGCGTCTCACATTACCATGATGACTTTGCTCCACTGTTTTGTTTTGTCACTATTCTATACACAATTGTAATTCTGCTCTTTACTATTTAACTTGGGTATTAATAACAAGCTTTTGGTACATACATAGGTTGTTGTAAATACTCTTCAGTACGTTAAATGAGAAAAATGACCTGGACGCATTGATGTGAAGGTGTTTAGAATGCTGCTCTGTTCCGGTGTGTGTATGTGTGCATTTTTGTTTTGATTGATTATTTCTTATGTACGTATAGGCAATTAGTAATTAGCTGTTATGAACTTGAACTCGAGTGAGAATTTATTTGGAGGAGGATGATGTTGGAAGTAGGTGGAAGGTATATGACTGTTGTGTAATTAAGAGAATATGTGTTGAACATATGTTCCTATTTTATCTTATCCTTTTTGCTCTAGTGTAACATATTACGTTGAATGCACGTAGACTGTGTTGGCCGTTGGTACTGCATGACATGACATACTCCTACTGTGCTACTGCTATTGCCTGTATTATTCCATTTTTGATGTAGTATTCTGTGAAGAACACAAACACACAGTCAGCCCTTCTTGATTTTGCTCATCGTGCGTTCTGTTCGGATACGGAAGACAACCCAAGTATAGAAACAGTGGCACTAGTAAATAGAAACGCCAGTAGTCAGAAAAAACGAAGAGATGTGATGCGAATACGACCTCAAATTCTCTCTTGCCTTCCTTCAGAAATTATCTGAGCGTGACGCAAAGTTTATTAGAGTTATTCCAGGTTTTTCTCTTCCGCTCCGTTCTGCCTCTTTGTCTTCTTCTGCATTCACAAAGTCAGATCAGCCACAATTCTCCCATTTCTTTCTTCTGCACATAAAACATCCTCCATTACATCTACAATACATATAAAACCATATTATAACATGCTTTAATAACATTAGCTGCAAAACTCTCAACTAGAACTATCAGACAAGTTTTACTCGCCTTTTACGTCATCATCTATAACTGTTCTATTTATTTAACTTTGTTACTAGCATTTTTAGAAACTCTTCTAACCACATTAATGCTCCCTACATTACGTGCACATTTCTAATGCTCTTTCAGATTCAGGCAAAAATGTGAGTAAGATGATTCACAACATAATATCTGTGTACCATAAAAGAAAAAACATTCAAATATCTTATATAGAGCAAATACAAAACAAATATTATATAGCCACTGCATAATATACCAACAATAAGTTTATACATATAGGTATGTTAAGATAAAAGTGTATGCTAATTATATGCATATAAATACTGATAAGTAATGTACATGTAGGAATATATCCATTTATGCATATTTATGCAGATTGGACATTTTTCAATTTGCATGGGATAGTTGTGTATAGCAAGAAAGATTTGCTTATTTTGCAGAGTACATGATACATTACAATTTAGGGTAGTATTGGTAATCTGTTTGGATTGGAACTATGTGAATAGTTTGTGTAATGGAAAAGAATGTGATGAGTGTGGCGGTATATATATAGTTGGAGTGTGTTTGTCGTTTCTTTGTGTATGTATTTAGGTATTGCATTGAAAACTGATATAAATACATATAAATGCACATAAATACACACAGACACATATAAATACATATAAATACATATAAACACATGCAGACCCATATAAACACGTATAAATACATGCAGAGGAGAATGGAGGACACATGGAGACATTACGACTGTTGCAGCATTTATGGAGTAAAGTAAAGGGCTGATGGGAAGTGAATTTTGTGCCTTTGCATCACCTATTTATTTTCGCACAGCACACGACATGACTGTGACGAGTTGAGACGACTGTTCCACGTATTGCCATTATAATGACAACAAGATGAGACGCCACGATCTAGTTCTACTTATTTCGCACGTTCATTCTACCATCGTTGTTAGCGTGGCAAAGCAATAGTGCCACTATGTGCTGTGACACTGCTGTGTGTGTTGTAGCAGCCACCACCGTCTTTGTCTTCTGGCAATCTCCTTCCCTTAATCCTACACTCTGCTGCCACTGCTATTACTCAGCTATACTTATTTACTCGTACAATGTGTTTCTAAGAGCTCGGAATTTTTTATGTGGACTAGTTGAAGTATACAATATTGTTAGTGCATACTTGGGATGACTGCAATAGCGATCATAGCAATGGACGATGCACAAGTAACGATGAGATTTTCATTTCTCGTGGCACTCCTTTATTATCGCCTTCGAGCACATTGTCAGTTGAAGCAAGTCAAGCACTCTCGATTCATTTCCTCCGTGCAAATTCATGGGAGATGAGATTTAGATGAAATACACACCAGAAATATAATAGAAATCAATATTGTGGAAAAAGGCAGCTCGCTGACTAAAGGATACGATGACAACGACGACGTCGACGAGAAAAATAGAACAGAAAACACAACCAAGCAAGCGGACAGGTTTCCATTGAATTTGCCTGTATAGCTTGGCAGTGGCAGAGAGTGGTGGCAGTAGGAAGTGGAGATATAGAGGAAGATCTATAGGAGAGTGTAGGTGGAATATTACAAGGCGCTAAGTGAAGTTAGCTTCTATTTCTATATCCATTCCCCATCACCACACGGCAGATCCTTTCGTTTCCACTGAACTCGACTCAAAGGAATTGACTTACTTATCCTTCGCCACTTGCATTACACAGACATGATATAGGATATGGCATTACAGGAGTAGGACAGTAGTGTCTGTAGTGGTGGCAGTCGCTTCAGCGTCTACACAGCTCAAAGGAGCGTTTACAACGCATACCTTGCTAAAAGTATCAGGTAGAGACGGGTCGTCTTTCGCCTTTCTTCAAAGACTCGAGCGAAGAAGTCGTCGAATCTATTCTGGAAGGAAGGAAGAGTCATCGGCACACAACACACACACAGCGATAGAGTCACAGTCATCCACGTTAAGACTAATGCCGTATTATAAAGTATAGATTATTGTGAGGATATAAAGACAGAAGGAGTAGGACATAGGAAGGAGTAGGAAGAAGAAGCTTGGCCTCGCTTCCCGTCTGCTCGCTGTGTATTTCATTCTTTTGGCAATTCCTGATTTTTTTCTCTTGCACGGCTCTCGAGTAGGAAAAGCCACAACAATTTCAAATTCGCAGCGTAGCACTGAAGGTATTTAGTAAATAGATGTGTGCAACTGTGTAAGTATGCAGTCGACAGAAGAGTTTGCAAATTGTCTTGTAAAAAAACTGTAAAGGGAGTAAAGTCGGGTCATGCCAAACTAAAAGGAGTGCTCTGCCATGTAATTCCCTTACTACTCCTGCCCTAATGCGAAAATGCCACGGCTAGTATGCGTCTCTAATACTTTAGCAAGTCGATACGTACAATTTTGACTTGTTTCTTACAAACTCAACTACAGATGCACATAAGTAAATACCAGCACTAAACTAAACAGCGCTGTGTGTGATATTCTCAATTTGTAATGTACACAGAAAAAAAGATGCGAAGGGCCCGAAGAAGAAGACGCTTTGATTGTACGGGTTTATCAGTGCACACACAAACACACACGTATGGGAGTGTATTAGAATATGAGAGAGAGAGTATATATTTGACATGAGTTGTGTGAGAAGAAGAGTTTTTGTGTTCAAAGGAAGGTATGTGTGTATTCCGATGTAGTGCAATATTATTTTAGCTTTGCGTTGGTTATATGCATAAGAGACGTTAGTAATGCATCTGAGTGTGTAGTTGAGTTGGAAGTTGGTGTGTGGTTTGTAAGCGTAAGCTGAGCTTTACGGAAAGAAGGAACCCGAGCGAACGATTCTGTATGCGATTCTGTGCTACGACCAAGGAGGAGGAGGAGGAAAAAATAGCATGCAAACCGGAACAGTTGGTGTACGCTTCCGTGGTTATTTAGGCCAAAAGCATTTTTTGCTTTAAGAAAGAGCTAGGACGATGTGGGATGGGATGCGAGGCAAAGGCAACGACGAACAACTAACGAACATCACAATCACATCTCATTCCTTGCCATAATCTATCCTCCTTTCTGCACTTATCAGCTCCTGCCTTTATTCTCTTTTATATTCTTATTCTTCCACTGCAATAATATCAACCTCTGAGCTACAACTCATTTTTTCCACTCACTCCCAGTCATCCCAAAGCCAACTCTTTATTATTATATCATCCTAAGACTCTTCATGTAACCAACCACCGACGTCGTCCGCTATATTCATCCCTGTGTCTATACACCGTTTTTCTACTCTGCCTCATTGTGCTCCGAGATGTCTTAGTAGCAAAGGGCTCTTTCATCCTATTATCACCAGTTTCTCAGGCGTCACAAATTCTGACCATTTGTTTCTCCCTTTGAAACGCCTCCTCTGCAGTCTCAGCCTTCTTCGCAAAATCTTTGTCCGAAGTAATCTTCATCTTTAGTCGTGTACTACGTATCTCTTTGTGAGAACACGATATTATTTTTATTCCCAAAATCTCAAAATTTCCCTTTGTTTACAAAACATATACCTATAGGCACATATAGGTAGGGATACACAAAGTAGTTCATGATGCCAGAATGTATATAGGAAGGAAGGAAGCGGGGAAATAATAGAAGAATGTGTAGGAAGCGAAGCGACTGACGTTTATTTTAGTTCCGCGAATCGATATTTTCGTGTACCTTCCTACTTTATGCTTCGGGTTGCTAATAAATAGAACTGAAAAACATTCTCTTCCGACCTAATCCCATTAAAGATTTTCTATAGACATTGTATCGAGGGAGTGCATGACGCATATTACTTTCAGTTTAACCACTACCCGCTTCCTTAATTATATTTATATGCATACACACAGCTATAGTCTAGAATATTTTAATTGGACATGTGGTACATATAATTACACATTTTTCTCTACTTATAAACTCATTATATTTACACATACCTACGTTGATAACACTTTTAATGATGATCATATTATTAAATGTTTTGTCTATTGGAACTAACTAAAGTTCCTAATGGTGAATAGTTGCATGTCTGAATGTATCATGAAAGTAAATCGATTAGCTGTCGTCATGACCAAAGTAAATGTTTGCAGCAGAGATGAATACATATAATTATATTCTAGAGTTAGCAACAAGCAAAACTGTCGTCTGTTGGAATTAATTCTGATTATAAAATGCTTTAGCTACTAAATGCATTCATAGTACATATTTCTGTAGGTATTGTGTAGCTAATAGCTGTGTCTTTAATTGGCAGTCAAGTCATTCTGCAACATTTTTATGTGAAGTGTGTTATTTGGTGCTTCAAGAACGACGAAAACAATTAATTGCACAATATTAGTAGCTAATTGTATGTTAGTTGGAGCTTAATGCAAAGGAATGTTGCTTATGATTGGTATTTCTGTGTCGGAATTTGGATTTGCACCTACGTAGAAGGTAGGCATTACGTAAACGGAATAAATTTCGGGTTTATTTAAAGAGGAAAATAAGTGTACGACGTGATGAAACGCAAAAGTGGAGCCGGAAGTGGCAGTAAGTTGGTTTTCTGGAGAATTAGGTTGAATGGGATTTGGGGGAAAGGGACGACGAAGTTGTATTTTTGTGAATGCCCAAGTGAATTGATGATGTAGATGTAATTGGAATGGAAGCGGGAGAGTCGCTAAGAAAGCGGAAAGTTAATTCCAGTCAGTGGCTGGAGAGGAGGAGGTCGTCGTTAGTTGGAGGCTCACTGGAGAAAAGTCAGTTCGTCAGGTTCTTTTAGTTCTTATATCCTGACTGGATTGCAACACGATATTTCCGGTAGCATGTAAAATGGCACTCCATAAAATTCTAATTTTAGACAAGTCCGGCTCCGAGTTGACCGTTGATTGTGGACTGAGATTACCCTACACATTCCACTCTCAACTTTCAGACTTTTCTTCTTTGACCAATGCACAGTTCCACCAGGACTCTTATTTTCCTTCGTTTTTCATCTTACTGGTCTCCAGAATTTCACGTCGCTTTGGCCACAGCCACAGTTTCGACATTCATAGCCTTTTCCTGAAAGACAAAATAAGAGGGATTCTAAATATACATTTGGTGGCCGTATATATGCACCGAATATTTTTGCAGGATCCGATTCAACCGTAGCAGTGTATAATAGGAACTGGGAAGTGTGAGTCTAGTAATATATCATAATATACAGGGCTATAAATATGTAAAGGCGAGTTCAGAAGTTCCAAGTTCGAATTGTAAGCTGCTGCTTTCATTGCTTTGAGCGTGTGAGTTTTCTGCTGCTGCTGCGTGTATAAAGTTCTATTTTTATATACGCAAATAATAGACGTGGAAAAGTCAAGGTGTGTTTTTAGTCTCGCGAACAGTTATTTTTTATCCTTCGTTCAGGCAGCAGTGCAGTTTTATTCCCTGCACTGTAAATATACCCATTCATACTTATACTGCACATTATTAGATATACTCTCTTCACATTATGATAGAAATAGCTCAAGTCGCGTGATTTCAGTCCACAATCCAAAATCACGGCTCGTAATAGCATAGCACTTCTGTATCAAACATACTTTACTTATGTACAAATATTTGCCGGACGTTTTCCCCGCTTTTCAGACTCTTTTTTATACTTTGGATACACATGGCTTTTCTTCCTACACAAAATTGCTACGCATTTTACTGCAATTAATTGTCATCGTACACAATCGTGTATACCTCTACCCAAGTTGTCTTTATATTATTAGTCTCTATATAAAACACGTGTATACTCAGAGCGTCTATTGTTATTTTTAGAGCAATAGATTTGTCCAGCCAGCAGACTACAATACAATCCATATTTCCAGAACATTTTTATTTTATGTTCTTCAGAGTTGGCGAAACGTATTCTGAAATAATGTGTATATTATGGGCTATTTGAATGTTGGAAATGAGTTTGAATGACGTTAAATATCTAAAAATAAGGCGTTACAAACGACAACGATTTATTTTCGGGTGGGAAGTTACAGGCTCGTTTATTACGTAAACTTTTGTATTGTCAAGCGAGCCAATGTCGCAAATCAGATGGATGGCCATCATGCTATATTTACATTTCCACCTTGTTACGCAAATGTGCTTCCACTTTATGGACATCCATTCGTTTTTCATAGCTGAAACATATAATAAATGATTACGGTTTACAAAATTCTTTCCGTGAAAGCAGCATTTATGTACTTAAAGACACACACGCTTCTTACATGATGACGTATGACTGTTCTATTCTTAGAAATTTTTCTTATCATAAAATTAATGCTATCTTTACTGCATGTTGCAAAAATATATAAAAGTTATTCATACATCATTCAACACTATTTGGAATGGAAATTGAGAAAATGAAAATTGATTGTAATTGAATTAATTTCCGATTTTTAAAGAAATGTGCGGTACCTTTTCGTATAGAAATCTTGTTGTAGAAATTGTGACGTATGTTGTTCCCTGTTAATTTTGTAAGAAGGGGAATGGGATGATGAAAGTGAATAAGAATATTACGAAGTGATGCAAAGCTATTAAAGTTAATGCTCTTTATTAGCAAGACAATTTCATTGAGAACATTTCACCATAGCATTGTCAGAAACCTGTTCCGTAGAGTTTACATAATCGTAAGCTTATTAGTGTTTACTAGATGAACATACATTACGCATTGCACATAATATTATCGTGCACCACTCTTCTCCGTCCTTATGGAGGGAGAAGAAGCGTGGAAGTCTGTTTGATGAGTAGTGGATGATTCGAAAGAGGATGGCTGATGATCTGATTACACATAAAGAGAACGTTGAGACAGAATTATCGTGGCTGTGGCACTGCACCATTCACGATTTCCTATACACTTACTCCTTGTAATGTGCGCAGATAAAATCATTTACTTCATTTATATGATTTGAATTGAACTCCAGGAAATAGCGACACACAGCAAAGTTTAGCAAGGACAAGGTCGTTATCGTTAAGCGCCAAGTGCAGGAATGCGGTTTCACCGAAACCCTACGTCCTTTTATTTGAAATATTATCTCCCGATACTCTCACTTCCACATCCGTACAATATAAATTCGACGAATCATCTTTTATGCCCCTCTATCTCTTTCTGATAATTGCTCGCTTATATTTAACACAAACAACAATGTCCTCAGGGTACCTCCATCAAAATTGCATAAATTGTAAATTCACACAGAATTTCGCCACTGCTACTATAAACACAAAGACAACAATTTCTCTGTGTTCTGTAGAAATACCTTCTAGTCATTACAATCACACTGCATGTCACATTACATGTACAGACTATTTGACAATTTTTGTTTGTAACTGTGTCGAATATAATGAGGGTCTTCAATTGAGTAATATTTTGTGTCTATGTGTGGAAGTAGAATTTCCTTTGAGATGTGTATGTGTATTTGTATGTAGGGCGTAGTAGGACTCGCTTGTGCGAATACTTTAATCCGAGGCTTCTTCTACAAGCCATTGCCATAAAACAAATACCTAAACCCTTTTTTGCACAGAACTCATTTTCCCTTTTCATTATTCATGATCAAAGTACAATATTTATAATGGAAATGACAAATACAAAATTACAGAGTATTATAACTGCTCTATGAAAGGCATCCTTTCAATTTCACGAATAAATATGATTAGCTGTTTGATGTCAATGATTTCGGTGGCACAAGCTTGTATTTGAAATTCTAATTTTCAAAGGTATATTCAAGTTTCATTAAAATGATATCCTTTCATGGTAAATTATCATTTGACTTATCTGTATTTTATACTATCAGCGGAACTGCATATATCTGTATAGTTTTTGCTGTATTTACTTTTATTACTAGCAATATTTATGTAAAACAAGCTCTGTCGGTTAGTGTGCATACCTGATTGATACATATAGATAAAAGCTCAACCTTGACCTTTTGCACAGATTGTCTCTCCATTATTGTTCCCAACTGCCTGTGCCTGTGCGGCTGATTCTTTGTTGTGGTGGTGTATCACTTAGGTTTAGGTATATGGGTTTGAAATGTTAGACTTTGACCTGAAGATGGTTACTTGAGTTTGCGTGGATGTACAAGTTGATTTTGTTGATGTTTTTACAATGGTGGCAAGAGTTGCTATTTTGAGTCCAACTGTGCATGAGAAGATGAAAGATATTACTACATAAACAAGGGTTAAGATTTTAACTGCCTTGAACGGGTAGGTGGTGATTTACTTAGCTGATGCTAATAATGTTAAAGCAGAGAGGTTTAAGCATCAAGTCAAAAGTCAAGTGACTTTGAAACACGCTACGTTGTAAACAAGCACATTTCACACACTATCTTTTCTTTTTCGTACACGACCAGCTATGTAACTGTGTACTTATCTATTACATAAATCGGAAAAACCTTTTGAGTGCTTTTACTGTTACCTTTTAATATTTCAACTCAAATCTCTTTCATAAAAGTGGCTAAAGTAGTCAAGATGATCATCCTTATTAAATATGATACTACCAACTTAAAATTAGTATCTAAAATACAATAAAGGCCAAGTCAAGTCAATCTGTGGTGTTTCTCACGAAGGAAATAATTAACCTGTCGTTATGTCAAAGCATGAAATGACAAATCCCCTGGTTGATTGTGTTGTGGAACTGTTGCTGACAAAAATCTCTGATGATGATGAGTGAGAATACAATTTTAATTGCTAATTTGATGTTTTGTTTCAGCTGCAGTCACTTTTTCTTGAGCCAGGATTAACTTAAAGGATATCTCAGTCAGTTGGGACTGTGAGCGAGCCACTCATCAAGTCAAGCCTCTTCCGACTTAACAGGTAAGCAGAAAACAGCAAACATCTTGCTGCATTTATTATAGTACGTTCACGGCAATTAATATCCTTTAAGACATGAATCATGTGCCACGTACTTTGCTGCCAAATATAATTTTATAGACTTTGACTCGAGGAGAGCATCATAAAATGTCACGTGCGTAGAGAGGTTGGTTGTTGGTATGCAAATAAGTTTTGTGTTGAAGCTGTAGACTTTTATTGGCATTTCACATCTCTTTGTAAAAGAACTGGAGGAGGAAGCAAAGAAAAGTTTTATTTGCTGGTGGTGGTAGTAAATATGAAATAGTGAAGTGTAAAGTAAAGTGTGTTATGTTGAGACAGACTTCTTCTAGTTCCTCTTCGCAGCCCAGTGGAATGGAATGGGTCTTCGCCACATCATGCAAATGAGAATGAGAATAATTTTAGTCTCTTCGTTCGATTGTTCTCCTTGGCCTCAGGTAGTCGATTGTTGTCTTCTTCTTCTGTACAGAAGAGAAATTGCAGAATCAGACAAGACAAGTCTTAACGACACAACAAATACCTCTGCGGATAATATCCACTCAAAACTCGCAATACGAAATGTCTGTATAGTGATAGGATGATGGATTATTAGTTTGTTTTACACAATACTTCTGGATTATAATAATCCTCATACCGCATTCATTTTATAACTGCAGAAACACAAAGATACACACTACAATATCAAAGGGCTCAAATTATCTATTTTCTAAAAAAAAAATACAAAATGTTAGTGTAAGTATATGTGCGAGATGAATAATTTTCCTAATGGCACCTTTACCAGGAATATTTGCAAAATGCAGTTATTCTGCACCTAATGGTAATCTCTGGTGCATCTAATACCGAATTATATTGCATTTAGTTCAGCACGAAGCATAATAATAATATTATGCTTATTGTTTGTAAATAAGCTCGCCCAGTGTCTTATGTGCAAGCAGATGGAAGTTAGAATAGGTTTAGGAATAATGCCGCGTGCCTCGTGTCTGTTCCTTTTGCAACAGACGCTAATAAGTAAGTCGCATCTCTTTGGCATCAATAACGACGTTTCACTTCTGTGAATGATGAATGACTAAGATATCGTTTACTGTGTGATGTGTGCATTACATTGCATCATGACAAACAGTAGGCAACTAAAACACTAAAGAAGTTTGTGGAAAACAATGCTATTGCTGACTTGACTTCCTTCCTTAATAAGATGAATCTGAAATGCACACTGAGTGAACGAATTTATTTTGCAAAGAGCTTTATCGTCTGCGTCACTCCTACCTTCATTACTATACAGGATTACATTACTTTTCCACGTGTTTACTGCCATTAAAGCGTTAAATTTATTAAATACGCTCTGACTGTGTATTCTGTCTATAAATATACCACTGCGTCTTTTCCAATCTCTCTTATTTACTTATTATAGCGGATAACTTTCAGTTATTTCATTGCTATAAGTATAATAATCTCTTTCTGCTGAAGGAACTTTCATATCCTTATAATATGATCCTAAATATGAATATACAATATTCAATTCCTCAGTCTACTACTATATTAATGAATCTATAATGTTTGACGACAGTTTCCTTATAGTTTACACGTTCTGCCTTCCTATATGCAATGTTGGCTCAAGTGTTAATTTTATCTGGCAGCAAGAGCAAACAAAAAGTGGCGGATGTAGATTTCGTAAATTACAATGCAGTTATGACTTGAGATTAAGTCTAGTTTATAAATAGGTATTGTGTGTATTTATCCACGTATAGAGATTTATTGCAGTTAGACGGATTGTATATTTGTGCATATTTTTATTCGTCCACATCGTCACTATTTATATTAAATATAAGAAAATGAGAAACGTGACAGATGGTTACATTGCAAATTCTATTTGTGATTTTTAATGACATGTCAGATGCACAGGTCAGGTCTTTGGTTTATTTGTTGTGTACAGAAATTGGAAAGAGTTTGTTGAGTCATTTGATTACGCACAGAAGAGCCATAGAAACTGGTGATATGATTTTACGTCAGTTTACCTTTATTTGCCCTTCAGCCAACAGTGCGGACCTGACCTCAAATGTGTTTAGCTTGGCCTGCATTGACTAAGTTGCTGTTTGCGTGTGTCTGTGTTGAGGCACAGACAAGGAAGAAGCGCATCAATTGAAGCCACATCTTTCCGTCGCTCTCCTCTCAATCTTCCCATCAGTTCCTATCTCATTCAAACTGTCTCTCATGTAACTTCGCTTGGACTCTTGGCCCATAGGAAAATTGTCACTTATTTAATTGTCTCATTTAATACTCCCCATCAACAAGTCATCTGTCTCTATAGCAGTCACACTGCTACTGCCTGGCTGAATTAAATGTGAGTGAAGTTCATCTGCAATAAATGTACAGAGTAAATAAAGGAAGCATTTCGTGCACAGGGCTGTGTGGGAGACGCGTATTATGCTCATTCATAATTAAGTAATACAAATATTTAACCAAATGAGCTTGTTGTATGCGTGCAGTGTGCAGGCCTGTAATGCGTGCTCATTTCAATACTCGCTACTTCCGTCTCTGTGTAGTTCAACTGGCTGAGATATTCAAAGGATAAATATAGAAACTGTTTGGACTTGCAAAAAGGTTGCATTATTCTTACATTGTGCAGCGATGTAGAAATTAGTCAATCTGGATTTAGGTGGATGTATAATGTATGTATATCTTTATAAGGACATTTTTATTTGCGGAACAAATTAAAGAAGATTTTTTGTTGCAGATGGTTTGTTCGTAATGAAATGGTTTGTGGTATTCATGGTTGAGGATATTAGTATGGCATAGCCATATCTTTATTTATTGCTTGTATGACGTGAACAAGAACAAGAAAAGAAGAAGAAGAAGCCTCCAAACCCAAAACGCGTTTTATATGATTATTATTTCAGTATAGAGATCAGATAGGGAATATTTGTGTATTCCATTTCTTGTGACGGTATGCCTCCTCCTTATTGGTCTGCTTCTTCCTTCTTGGTTTGCATTTTTTAGCAAGTTGGCATGCCATTCTGTCATGGTAGTGTTATGTTGTCCAAGTGCAATCGTAGCATTAGCAAGTCAAGTCAAATGGTTTGATTTATATCAGGAATTTTTTCGAGCGTGTGTGCTGTGTGTATATTTGTGTGTATTTGTGCGGATCTGTGTGGGATATGGGAGAATACAGCAGAAGAGGACAGGGCTAGTCGGTGGTTGTTGCGAACTGAGAATTGAGAGGAATTTTCGCCAGCCACAAGAAGAAGTGCGGAACTTGTGCTGACTGCGACTGTAGTGAGTGAGAGTGTGTTGTGTTTGTGTAGTTGAGACTGATTTGCATTCTGTGAAAGATAGGGCAGGAAAGAAATGGTAAGGACAGGACAGAGAATGGTATTCCATAATGCGGGGCCATGCCAAGAATGGCATGTTCTGAGGATAGGACCATAAAGGAAAAACAAATCCGTGGTATTACCGGAGGTTAAAAATCCAATCTGTGTGTGGATATGGAAATAGTTGCGAAGTACATGAGCCTCAGTCACAGCCTTGTTTGTTGTGTTGGTTCAGGTTGGAGACTTGGACTGTGGCAGAATTCACATCCTACGTACTTTGAATTGCATTACATTACATCCTGAGCTGAGATGATGCCCGAGAGGCACAAAATAATAATATGATAATCATAGCATGCATACTGTACTTTGTACAAGACTCATAACAATCAAAAGTCTGCATGTTCCTAGATTCTCTGTGATGATGGATGATCTGGTCTTGTAAGAGTTGAATCATGACTCGATTCCTCTGGACTCCACTTGACCACTTCCCCAAGTAACGCAATCTCCTTCGTCTTAGCCAGGCTTCACCTTTAGTCCAACCAGTCCTTTCGCAAATCGCAGTACCTACGCACCTACTGCGAATAAACTTCTGCCAACTACTTCATGTATGTGCCGTGTTCACTTGTTCACATCAGATCAGCTCCGAGGGAGGGTTTGCCTTTTGCCTCTGCTTTGTGCACATCTCCAACACAAAAACCCTACTTGACCACTGCCATGACTCTTCGAATTATTATTGCCATCCCGTCTGGGCTATAGGCTCTCCGAGCGAGTGCGAGACCCACGATGCAATGTGATGACGCCAAACAATCTTCTGCAACTTGTACCAGCTCTCGCAGTAATGAATAATGCCCAAAATATTCTATTGTGGCAATATTATTGGCAGAGACTCTAACGAAGCAAAGCAACCCAAACTGGATTTTACGACGTGTACGCACTCAAGAAATAAACGCTGTCAACGGAAAATTAACTCGATGAATAAATAAGCAAATGCATGGCCAGTTTCAACTCTGCAAACATCATTTGTTGTAGGATGAGGAAAAGCGTTTGGGAAATGAAATTATCATTTGTGGGTGTATCTCTGCGATTTCAAAGAGACTCAGAAATATAAAGAAAGAGAATGTATTCGATTGTGACTCAAAGAACTTCTATGGTAAACACAGATAGTGGGTCATAACTTATATAATATTATTCTCGTACATACACGTAATACGTACTGTAACATTCCTCAGCTCGTTGCTTTCATCCAAATTCAAAAGTGTCTTTAAACAATTTACAATTTTGTTTGTCTCGTATTTGTAAACTTTTAATACAAATAGAATTTCTTGGTATGGAAATGCTTATTTGTTGTGGTATCTGTGAAATGGCTGAAAAGTAATACCTATTAGTGTGTTAATTCCCATATTCTCTGAGAAGTACCTTCGAGTACATGGAAAAGGTTAATTAAAATAGTACGGGGTTGAAAAGAAATGAGTTTCGTAGGTGTTCAGTGTTCACGTAGCTGTAGGTACATTAGAATAATAAATGCTTGTACGAGTTCTTAGTTTATGTCATACTGGTCTTTGAAAGAGTTTACGTGAGAAGAGTTAATTTTATTAGTCAGATCCAGCTGCAAGAACACAATGAACGCAGAATGTTGATTTTAAGCAAGTAATAATAAGCAGCGACTAATAGTTGACGATATAGAAACTGATTTGAGTCTACTGATAAAAACGGAGGGTGATTCAAGTGGAGAAGTAGACAAAGCACACAATAAGAGGAAGACAAAATGCTTAAAACCCTTTTTGATTTTTTACGTGTACATTCATACGTAGACTTTGTGGACCACTCTTTTGTTGTATTCAACTTGTACGAGGAAAGGCGTGATTCTTCTTTTTGTAATGACGACGGAGTGCGATTATTAGGAAGAAGTTAAGTTAAGTTGCTCCAAGTGGATTCTCCATAGCTGAGCAATACAAGTGACTTGCTCAGCTGCTGACCATAGATTTTATTATAAAATCCACTTCGTTCCATGATTACGTCCATTCTCAGTGTATTCCGGCAAGCAGGATAGGAGTAGCCAAAAGTCAAGCCATAATAATATCATCGCAGTAGGTAGGGAGAATGCTACATACCTTTATAAGTTCTACCAACACAAACGTAATATATTCTCTGTCTTATAGCCAAGTTAAGTACAAGTGCAGATATGGTAAGCAGATTAGATAACTTACAAGGAAAGACAAAACAGAATTCTTTCTGTAGAACTGTCCGCCCGTCTCACGTTCTTTCCAAGTCTCTCCTCTCCATGTAATGTTCAATGTACCATCCACAAACAACTCACACAACCACATTATGCTTCATGTATATAATAACGTGTCCATAATCATCATCTCTGCACAGAGTATAGGCATATAGGCACACAAACGGGTTGAAATCATATACAGGCGAGTCCACTCAAACCAGTCTCATATTTATATCAGTGCTGCTGCTGTAGCCTGAGACTGTCTGAGTATGCACTATAGGCTTTTGCAATGGACATGTATTTCAGAACACAAATAACATTATTTTTAGTTCTACAGCCGATGGCTCAACAAACAACCAATAACAAATACAAAATAAATGCTCGAAATACAATCACAAGAAATATTTGAAAGTGGTAGACGACAGCTCAACGGATTTACATTTACAAAGCCGCATTTCATTTGTACGATTAGAGTAGAGCCTCTGCGAGTAATACTTTTAATGAGAATTCTAATGAATTGGAATTAGTGTTTGTCTCTGTATGTGCTTATTATGTGTATTAGTAGGGTAATGTGTTTAGGTCTTGTTCTTGGTTGCGGTGTTGTTGTGGTGGAATACTAAAAGCCTGCATTATTGGTAACATATAGATTAGAATTATATTCTGTGGTATTATGGTTGTGTATAGCAATAGATAGCAGTAGTACATAGAGTAATAATGATACAAGTCTGTTTGTGTATGTATGTGTGAGATATACAGTACTAACGACAATGTAATAATATGTAGACTTAATATGCCTGAGACATGAAAGGAATAAATAATCTCTGCGTGTGCATTTATTACAAGAAGGAACTAAAATAAGTAACAATTCATGACAATACTTTTGCTGCTACAATAGCACATGCACAATTACACAATCCTAATGGAATTGAAACGAAAGAACTTGATAATATTCAAAGCGATGTGTGTCTCTCTGTTTTTGGACGTTGGACGACACACGCCTCACCTGTTTTTCCTCTGGTCTGGTTGTGGTGTTGTGTGTGTGAGTGGATTTCTTGTGTCGTCCATAATAGCACTCAGTTACAATTAGCTGATGTATGAAAGCTAAGAGAATGGACCATAATGATACGAAGGAGCTTGGTGGATAGACAAGTGACGATGTGTTATAGTTTGGAGAGATGAGAGTGCTGGTTTAGAGTTTTTTAGGTTTAGGTAGCTAGGAAGAAGAAGGAGAGTGTGATAACAAAACAAAGTGAGTAAGAGAGTACCTAGTGGTAGCTTAGGCATTGTGTGTGCATATAAAGCACATTCAGAAATATAAAGGGATATATGTGTGGATTTGCATGGGATTTGCCTGTGGAAGAGTGTGTGAGTGGTGTTGGTAGTAGGGAAGGGAGATATTATTATAAAGCTTTACTTTTCTTTTCCTGTTGCTCAGGGGAGTCGGAAAACCTTGAGATTAGCAATTAACTATCCAGCTGCACAATGTTCCTTTAGTCTTCGAGACTCAACACAACACACAATGTGTGTGTGTTCCTTTCTTTGAATTTTACATTGCTAGTTCTTTCCTTAAACTGCTCACCACTTCACTACCTATATCCCTACTCATACTTATGCACCAATCCACCTACACAGTCTGTACCTATAGCTTAATCTCTCAGTCCATTTAGATACATTCATATTACACATCATCATATTTTATATACCAACATCATCGTCGTTGCGTACTATAGTACACAACAAAGGCTTTTCCTGTTCCACACAGCATAGTTGGCATACCATTGATTCATATATATATATATGAGGATGTTGAAATGCAAATACAACCAAGAAGTCTTTTTTGCCACTGTTTCCACCACTGACTCTTTATCGCTTTTTTCAATCGTTCTCTTCTAAGCGTTAAATGTCTGTCTGTGTGCACTACTTTGCTCCAACTACTTTTATTCACTCCAGCATCAACCAATGTAACATTTGTTTCACACACAAACACTCCAGCACTCAATCCAATATGCAATACCTAATATTATATTCATTCTTTCGAGTTTTGCTCTTAGCAGACATTTTTCATCTCACGTGCTAGGGATCCTAGCGATTTTAACACATGGCAAATTGAAAATTATTAAAGCAGTAAATGATGAATTCCACTTGCTCCTTATTATGTTGACAAAATAAAAATGTCAAAGCTGTATATTTAATTATAGTTCTAAACTGATGTACTGTCTTATGTATAAATTAATGCAAGTCACAGAGAGATGAAAAATCAGAGTACAATATTAAGGAATTGCTCACAACGTGCAAATTTGTTTGCATGGAAAAAGGATTCTCAAGTTTGAGAAATCTATTACTGTCTGAGATAAATTTAGCTGGAGGTGAGCTTATTGTGGAGGGTATTATAAGAATTTGTAGTGTACAATTAGCTAATTGTATAAATACATAGGGTATACTTATTACATTCTGTTTGGACATTTAGTTTTTGTATATGAATATTAAGTAGGATAAATAAATGTGTATTTTACATAAGTGTATGTATAGGGACCGTGTTTAGTGTGTATTTGGAGGGAGATGATTGTTTGTTAGCTGAGAATAATAAATTGGCAGTTGCATGTGTATAAACATAAATACATATTGTGTATACAAAGTAGGCAATTCTGTGTACGTAGTGAGAACTAGAAAAAACTGAATCTGAAGAAGACAAAGAGAGATTTGAAGATGATGCATGTGAGGCTATTGTGTGATGTGCTATGCGAGTGTAATATATAAATATCCACGTAATATAATGTACATACAAATACTATCCACAGGCACATAGTACAGGGATGCTTATTCCGACACATGTTTTTCTCATCACGTTACTGCCATTGTGTGGCTGTTCCTTATTCTTTCATATAGCTATTCTCAACTTCTACTCACAATCAGTTGCTAAAGGGCTTGGGCTTCAGTTTCGGTTAAAGTCCATCGCGGAAATCTTTTCTTTTCTTCCCTGCTCGTTGCAATTTTTCCTTGTCGATTCCTCTCTTACGTATTTCTCATATCCTACTTGACCTTTAATTTAATTGGCTTTACTTTCCTGTGTGTATGAACATGCATACTCCTACTGTACCTCCACACATAAAATCTACGAATGTTGTAGTAGGTTCAGGAATTGCAAACAAAATGTATACACACATCTCATGCGCTTATTGTTTGCATTTGCTTATTATTCATACATAGTCGCACTATCTCTGTAAATCTACAAACTCATCTTTCCTTTCACACAAAGAAAAAAGTTTTTCTGCTCAAATCGAGAGGTAAAAACAAGCCACTCATCATCATCGCCAGTTAGTAATAAATACACAGGATGTATAGATTATTATACAAGCACTTGCCTACTACTTATATATCTTAAATGCTTTTGTATGGAAGCCAGTAAATTGCGTGGTTAATTTCTACTATCGCTTTTATCTTGGCGTATATTGAAATAAGTGTTTACATTACCAAATTGAAGACAGGCAGAAAAACTAATAAGAAATGCAACTGAAGAAGCAATGCAAAACCTTTAGCATTATAATATGCACATGTGAGATAAAAAACGAGAAATAAATTTACGCTTTCAATCAGCGACAGATTTAATGAATGAGGCGCTAATTTGGTGCAAGTCAAAGTCAAATGAAATGAAATGACTCACATTCTATTACAAGGCATAAGTAGTACAATAAAATTTATTTCTATGCTTTCAATTCGTCTTTAGTTTGGGGAACGAAGCAGCAAAAAATTAAGGAAAGAGGAAGGTTACGTGAGTAGCTGACAAGCATAAAGATAAGGCAAAAAAATCAAATGCTCCAACGCATACTTAACACACTCATTCTTCACAATCCTCTCCTGTACTTTACATACACCACATTACTAGAATGTTTATACACACATTTATACATAACCTACCTATATATATTAGTAAGTGTACTACAGATAAACCTGGATAGGTATTATATGGCTGTTTACAAATAGGGAAGCATGGATTACGCTCTGATATATATTTTATGTACGCATAGCAAAACTTGTATAATACATATAGGTACCTATACCATGTGCATATAAATACACACATATTATGACAAAATATATAAGCACAAAAGTAAAGAGGGCCTAATAATATAATATAATTTTAGATAAACATGTATTAAAATGCACAGTGGCGTATATTGATTCATTGATTCTATACAACGAAAAAGTTAATATCTGTGTACTTATAAAAGTGCATTTTATTATATAGCCATTATAGCCATATACAAGACACATTGAATTCATTTACACGAACATTCGTTTATTTAGTGCTACATGAAACAGAATGTCGTTTGTATGAATTGATATGGCAAGTCGATTAATAATATTGAGATTTGATTGTGAGTCGCTCAGTCGAGTTCCCCATATGAAGCACAACTTATCTGTGATTGTGCATGTGTCACGGAAAGATCAGCCTATCTCAATATGAAATATCTGCTGTTGCTTAAACGTGGACATAAACTGAGCGGAATTGAATGACTGCAGTATTTATGCCGATAAGCAGGGAATTCATTTCTGTGTACGTGTTCCACAATATTGTGGCAAGGCATAATATGGATAAGTACAAACTGACTATTAGCAAACACTTTTTGAATGCCAATGAAATGAGAGGAATAAATTCAATCCAGATATCCTGTGTGCGATAATTAACTCTACTTATTAACACTTCCGGGTGGATTTCTTTCCTAAAACTCATGACTGAGCTGATGAGTCTGGTAAAAGTGTGTTGAAACCAAACTCCCATTCATATTCATAATATCATCTGTACTGTACACACACACATATCTCCATTCTCACATACTCCTCTCATTATTTCCGCAAATATTGAGCCAATATTGTAATTCCACCTACCTACCTTTATCTGCGTACCTGGAACGGAACAGAATGCTAAACAGTTTTTTCCGCGTAGGTACATACATTCCCTATTCCATTCGCAATGCTCTCCAATTGTCTACCGCACTCAATAAATATTTTCCTATTAATTGTATATGCACATTATCAACTATCTAGATAAATTACAGATAAACGTTGATATACTTGCACTGATGAAATCATTATTTATTTATTTATTTATAATATGGTCATAGCTACATAATATCCTCAATTGTGGTACAATTATTAAATACTCCCATGCGACAGAGCTTAAAGTTAATTTTTAGATTGTGTGAAATTAGTTGTAGTGACAAGACTTAAGATGCAAGCATTGGATTTTGGAATGAGAAGTATTGAAGTAAAGAGCATGTAGTAGTTTAGTTAGTTGTTTAGATCGGGAAGGATGAAACTGTGTTGCTGTTGATTTGTAAAGGGACAGAAATTGTGGCTGACGGTATTCGATGTCTGCACACAGTTAGGAGAAAATAAATGCGATACCTGTACGTCTGAAGAATGGAGAGTAAAGTAGGGATGATGATATAGGAAGAAGAAGTCTGTGCAGCATAAAAGTCAAGCAGACCAATAATGCAAGTTAATGTGAGTCAAGTTGAATATAAGTCATGTGGAGGCACGAAGAAGGAAGGATTTGTTGTGGAATAAAACTCCTCAGTCAGGTCTCGTCTCTCTCTTCAATTCAATTCCATCAACAACCATTGCATCTTCCTCGTGTAAAAACAACTTGCAAAGTCTGATGGTCATTTCATCGTTCGAATTCCCTGTGCAATTTCTACACTATGTGCCTTAAGACTGGTAGTGCTAATAGCAGTGTGTATATGCACTACAAATATATATAGAGAGAGAATATATACGGGCAGGTATTTGTATAGAGAAGGAGTCAGAGCAGAGAGCTGAATCGGGTTAAGCTGAAGTTGCGTTAGATGAGCCAGTTCAATGTGAGATGAGGAGATGATCCGTTTGAAGAAGAAGAAGTCGTCGTCGAAGAAGAAGAAGTGACTGAGGGAGTGGATGTTGCTGCAGCTGACCAAGTGGTTTGGTCGAGTTGACTTGGCTTAGGTTATGTCTTTGAGTATCATTGCTTTTCCTTCCATCCTTCTTCTTCGTCTTCTTCTTGAAGTCCTCAAGTGCAGGGAATAATAATGTTCAAGACAAGATTACCGGTGTGCTGTTAGTGTTAGGTTGAGCGTTTGTGTTGTAGTTGTATTTTGCAAGAGCCACTGCCACTGCCACATCGAGATAGGGATAGCTGTTTTAGTTTGAGCAAGTGGAGTCGAGAGAAAAAGAAGCGGCAGCGGCGGCGGTAGAATTGAGTCAAGTGAAGGCAACTGAAGGCAGAGGTGAGGTGAGATAACGGGAAGACCCGTTGTTGTACTCCTTGCCGGAAGTGACCTCAGGAGTCTCTGGCAAGACCTCTTGATACCATTCTTTGCTTCTTCTTCTTCTTCTTCTTCTTCTTCGTCTTACTATCAACTACTACGGCTGCTGCAACCTTCTTCGTCTTCTTGATTTCATCCTGCTTCTTGAACATCTTCAGTTTCTGTAGACTTGACTAAATTTCATTCGACGCCCTCCTCAACTATTAACCATAAAATTCTATTTTCTACTCCCTCCATTCACACCATTCTTCTTCAGCACTCAGTCAATGCAATTTTAAATCATGTCGTATATTTCAATATGGTGGTGGCATGTCCTACACAAAGATTCGTCTTTTTCGTGACCATCTTTGACTAAATCTTCTAATCTTCTTCCTCGTCTCTCCATTGTCAGTGCACAAAAGTCAGAAGGCATTACTGGTGGATTAGACGAAGGTGGACATGCAAAAAACTCCAATTACTTGTGATGAGTATTTCCGGAGAGGATAAAAAAGTAGTATAGTGCCCTACTGAAAATACTCGAAGACCAAACAGATGCAGGACTGAATTTCTACAAATACTCACCGTGGCCTCTCAGCCAACAGCTAATGCTTCGAAATAATAAAAAGTTTTTTATTTAATGAAGGTATAACTTTAATGGAATAGCGAATAAGCTCCAAGGTACCTAAATATTTGCGCCACACAAACACACACGATGCAAGCACGATACACCAGTTATTCTAAGCTTGTGCATTCACAACTTTTTTGCGCTCTTCTGCACCTGTATATTCCACAACGTAAATATTCCACAGCTACAGCGTAGATAGGTACTCGAGCATTCATTTTAGTCTGCACAAGAAATGCTTCAAAGTAAACTGCAAGTTTATTTCCTACTCCTCCATTAAATACATGTTATATTATTCTTGTAGTTTGCAGAGCATATTTTTTGCCCGAGTTTGTTTTCAACTAATAATGTAAGTAAATGGTGTTTAGGTTCCTGCTTAGCATTTATTGCCAGTTAAAGCACAGGGAGTCTTATTGTGGAATACACCTTCGTTATCTGAGAACAGATCTTTGATCATCTTCACTCACGTTAATTGTCGATGAATAGAGAGGCATTGTTGTAGCCAGCGTTGAAAAAGTTTTCTTGAGACGAGGGTTTGTCCAGATGAAACGAAGCTATCCAAGTGTAATATGATTATAGTAGTAGCTGCGTGTATCCTCAAAACGAAGCCACACCAAAAGAACACTCTCATCTCGTTAAGACACTGTCGGTCATGTTTGTCTTCCTACGAAATTCTCACTTATAAGGTCATAAGGCAAGACTCAATTGTGAAATAATAAACCAGAAGTAAAATTGTGAGTGCAGTAGTAGAAGAAGAAGTAGTCGCAAATCTCACGGAGTGGCTTTTAAAGAAATACTACAATGTGTTCACTTGTATTGCATTGTGTAAATTATAAGACTGGTAGGTATAATAAGCATATTCCTCAATGCATGTCACAATGTAGTTATTGGGAGGCCAAAGAAGAGTTGGCTGGACTAGAAGATATCCACGTAGAGAAGAGGATACCAAAGAATGTCAGAGATTACACTGCTACAACATACCTATGTCATTATTATTGCACACAAAGTACAGAAAGATGCAACAATAATAATAGGCTACATTTTATCTCTACACAGAATGCTACACACATCCATATGAAATAGAGGTGCTATGGCAAAATAACACGGAGCACACAGTATAAACATTTATTCTCGTTTGCTAATAATAGTAATAGTAAATGTACACACTGTGCGACCTAAACACATTAAGCACACACAGATACAAACAAAAAGTATTTGAATAGCGATGAGATTCCATAAGATATTCATATAAGTGTAAAAGCATAAGCTTTCAACGTAGAGAGATAGGACAAAAGTAACAAATATAATAATCATCTCTGTATATATACACGTTGTATCTATATTTATATAAAAGTACAACAATATAAAGAATTGTACTATAAATGCAAACATTCTGTGCGTACTCTGTTACTTGTATATGTTTCCCAATAAGTTGCTTATGCAGATTCTGTGTTTAGAGCGTATAAAGTACATTTGTGTGCCAATAAATGGCATTAGTACAAGTTACGTGAGCTATTGTGTGGTATGGTATACAGAAGAGTGTGTGTACACTCTACCTCACTACTACTGCTACAAGGAAAGGTAATAAATGGCAAAAGGTAAACTGTCATATTTGATAGATACGTTTAGTTTGCATGGCACGTATATACACTTACACATTCTATACTCCTATACAGATATGAATGTGAGATAGCAGTGTATAATATTGCTGTGCATATAGGACAGTATACATATATATTGGAAAGAAGTGTACTAAGAAGGAAAGAACAACAAGAAGCACTCGGGCGTGATTACTATCACAGCTAACTCTTATAGAGCTGTGGGATAGGCATAAAGAATGGACATAGCAGTGGCACAGACAAGGAAACACAAAGCAACAGAGAAACAGAATAGCTCCCTTCCTACAATAATGAACGCTTTAGTTGTTTCCCATTATGCCATCATAATGTCTTAAGACAACGCGTTCACGTATATAGCCCCAGCCGAATACATGCAATGCTATACAACATCCTACAAAGACACACAACAACGTTACGTATTAGCACACACCTTATACGAACATAAATGCAATTTTTTGCAATAAGTATATAGCGTTTTCCTATAAGGTTGATAGTAGTAACAGTGCTGATGGAAGTATAAGGCGTACATTGTGTTTTGTATTGTGCCACAGTGTACTACCACTACATAGGTTGTAAGATTTGATAAGTTTAAGGAGAAGTACACGTTTGTGTGTGCAATAGGAGAGGAGACTTGCTTAACTTGCTTTTAACTTGACTGACTGAGTGATTTGCTGCAAGCTACAGCGTAGCCTGTGTATGTGTGGTGTGTGTGCACAGAAAGACACGGGCTAAGGTTGGAATTGGTGCAGGAGAGTACAGAGAGAGACAGTGCAGACAGACAAGAGAAGAACAACAAGTAAAAGAACGGGGCAGAAGAGTGTTTGTGTAAATGGTGGTGGTAGAGTGGTAGAGGCTTTGGAGTTGTTGTAGAGGAACAGAGAGGCAGAGCAGCAGCAGAGTTTCAGTACAGCGAAGAGATTTAGAACTCGCCTTTAACCTAAGCCTCCGCAGTCATTTCACTGCCATGCCAGTTGTTCGCAAGAAGTCCTTCCGTGTGTGTCCCGTTGAGGTTTCTCTCTTCCATTCAGTCTCATTCTACATGTAGTCCTCTCAACTGTGCAAAGCACACCCAAACACAACTCAGACCTTCTCCTGGAAACACACTGCTAAACTACTTCTTCTTGTGTGTGTATTCTCATCAGGAGTGTTTTCAGATTAGCGACAACATTTCCAATATATTCACAGTAAAAACCAAAGTGTGTTTTATTGTAACTGTGCAACGGTGAACTACACGTGGATTTAGTGTCAGTCAGTTTCAGTTGCGACCAAGTGTCCTGTGCAGAATTTATTTAAGTGAGGAAGAAATCATTTTTTCGAGAAAAGTGATAGCTGTGTTTAGTTTCCATTATTTTGGTATGATGGAATTGGGCAGATGCACTATTGAGTCGTTTATTCATGCCGAGTGCGTTTGCATTACTTTTCAGTGAGCTCTGTGTGTGTGAGCAGTAGTGGACTTGAATCAATTCCGTTTCCTGGTTCGGCGGATTGAATTGAAGAACCGCAGTGTGCGAAATGGAAGAAAAGCGATTCTAGTGCGAAACAAGAGTTGAGTTGTCGAGAAAAGAATATTTGCACAGCTCTTGATTAGATGAAAAGATGCGCCATGCAAATTGAGTTGAGTTTTTAGTGTTTTATTTTGTTGGTGTTGTCAGTTGCAGTTTCAGTCAGATTCCAGGGATTAGTATAAACAAATAAATTGTGATTTGCAGTTGAGTTGCTCTGTGATTTCAGTGTGCATAACTGTTGGCTCATCATCTTCCTTGTGCTCCATTTACATTACATTGTTCCATTGTCTTTCCTTTCCAATTCAGTCGACTCAATTAATTCCGTCTCAAATCTCAAGCCGGAAATACGAAAGACGCTCACTACGTGTATTCTTTCGTCGTGCACTAAATTCCAATTGGATATTGTGTGATTGAAAGCTGCAGTCAAGACCGGAGTCTAAATACAACAAGTGAGAATATATACACTTCGTTTATACCTCGTACGCTTCATTATATTACACAAAATATATTCATATACAAATGGAAATGTTTACAGTGTGGTAATGCATGCAGCCACTCTTAGTCCGTGCTGCATAGAATAGTCTCAGATATGTATACAAATTAACAATTATAATTTCGTTACTTATATTGGCATCACATCGTGTCCCACCTTTCAAACTTCAGAGTCTTCAGAAGAGTCTGTGGTTTGAAGACTTACATTCATATGAAAGGCTCATTTCATTTCATGTTTAGACAATCACTAATCTCAGCTTCGTACAAGCAGAGACAGAGTAGAACAAATTTGCATGAAACTCCTTGGCTCCGGCAATCTCTTGTCTGCATCGTTTGCATTTGAGTAAATAAAACTCTTCACAGTATATTGTACGTCTCACAAATGGTGGACGTGTAAAGTGGATAATACAATGACTCCCTTACATACATTTCAGCTCCATGCAATCAAACTCAGAATATTTACAAACATTTTATATGGAAATCCATTTACTTTTTTTGCATATCAAGTCAACGAAAACTGAAATGTATTATTATGGTACAAGGGTGGATACTTGGATGGCAACCCGAGGTCACCGGATAATCTTAACACAATGATAACGATAAATCTAGATTTATAGCCAAGTCTCCATCAAGACTCCGCTGCCCCTATTCCATTTTTTCCATACTTACTCTGCATCATCAAGTATTTACCATAACTTTTTGGAATTCAGTTAAAAATTACCAGTCCACTTGCATTAGACATTCTGTAGTATGAGTATAGTAATACGTAGGATATTTGATAAGAATGTAAATGTGTCTACCTAAATGCATTTATTAAAAACGTCTATCTCTTCTTGTCATGTCATGTCAGTGAGGTTAAAAAAATTAGTCATTTGAATTCAAGCGATTACTGTGTAAAACGTAAGAATAAAAGAATTGTTCAGGGAAACAATTGGGCAACAAAATTTTTACGTGGCTTCTGAACTACCCAAGGGCAGTCGGTACCATGTAGTGGCTTAACGCTTTCGTATGGTTTAAACTTAGACATTATTTTTATATTGACAGTTGAGAAGCATTTCTTCATAATTTATTTGGCGACTATTTCTGAAAAAAAGAATGAGTGTAGGTAGAAAGTATTAATAGTAGTATTAATGGGATTAGTATGAAGATGAATTTGAGTGTGTGTGGTGTTGCGTGAATGAGTTTGGAGGGTTTGGGATGTGTAGCTGCGTGTGTAAACAGTTGTGTAGAATAAAAGGAAAGCCAAAGGGCAAAGAGTGGGAACTGTTTTGTGGATTGGATGTTTGAGAATTATAAATAAAGCTCTAGTTTTGTTTGAATATCCTAAAATCCTAATAATCCCTTGTACTTCTTTTCAGTTGAGTTCACTTGCTGCATTATTTTATTCTTATGACTGCTAGCATTATGTTGAAGTTTGGTCCTAAAAGATATCTCTAGTTTAGTACAGTTTAGCTTTACATCCTTATCAGGACTGCTAATACTGGATTGACTGAGATTACATGTGGCCTGGTTGGTTTGGATTGGGTCTAGAATTACTTGCTTCAAACTTATCTGAACTGACCTAAGCTGCGTTAAATTACATTCACGTTATGTTACGTTACGATAGTTTACCTTACGTTACTTTGCCTTAAAAATTATCTCTTCACCTGATTCTGCTTGTTAGATTCAATTCAAGCTACGTTACTTCGTTCCGATCTCTGCTCTTAACTTGTGTTCCGTTGTGTTGTGAGATATTTTTGTCCCAGTGCATACACTCCATTTCCTTAACTTTATCAAACCATCACGTCATGTAATAAACTCATGTAATCTCTCCAATGGCCATAATGTAACTCTGCACTCAAATGTACTCTCTGCACTCTGTAACCATTTATTATAGTAATACTACAATGCACACAACCATTCATTCCATCTTTACACTTCGTTGTAAAAATCAAGTCTTGAGTTGTAGCTGCACTCTCTGAATAACACTAAATTAACAGTCTTGAATTAAACCCAAAAAACTGCAGAAATTGCAGTACAGCATTAGGTACGGTACAAGCTACGCAACGGCCTTCGCATCGGACATTTCACAACCAGAAAAACAATTTCAACGCATGTAGACGTGTAAAGCTATTGATTGACTATTATTAGCTCTGCATTGCACACCATGTGTTCTGTTCCTGTCGAAAATATACGCTTTTCTTTTATACTCCATCATTTTCAATGCTATTGGGCCATACCAAAAACCATTTATAGCAAAAGCATAAAAACTGCTCAAGTACTCATAAAAATGTCGATTTGCATATATTTATATGTTCAGTCAGTCTTAGTACGAAGTCCCAATAAACCACATTTCCTGTATTTTGCATAATATTTTACCTTGTACAAACAAACATGCAGCACAGAAGTAGACAGAAAATGCAAATGACACGCAGCATTACTTATTGTACGTAATTCACTATTAATTTCGTTCTACAGCTGAATGAGCACAATTGCTAAATTACCTGTCATTAGAAAACAAGTGAGAATTTCGCAGGTAGTAAATAGCTGTGTGATTTTTTGCGAGTTTTTTTATTAGTCCTTAAATTTGTTTTGAATTGAGAATATTTAATTGAGCAGATGCTCACAGTGATTTCTAGATTTGCCTATAGGAATAGTGTAGTATTGCAAAGCAGGTGTGTTGTTGTGGGTGTCCTGTGAGGATGGGAAATAGATTTGGAATTGAGAACAGAGTGATTTTTGTGAAACGGTTAAGAAAGGTTGAGATTGGGACAGAGTGATGATGGTTTGGAGGATTGTGGAGTATTAAATAAGGTATTACAATATAAATTTGCAATAAACGTGGCGTTTGCCAACAACTCGGCTTGTTTGACGTAATTTATGTTCTCATAATACAGTAATTAATGATGCATTGCTGTTTCTGTGTGTTTGCATCCTTACACATTCCAATCCGTCATAAAAGTTAACAGAAATGAAGTAACAGAACCTCACCTAACCGGATTGAATGTCGTAAGAACAGTTGTCTTGTCTTACAATGTAAAGGTATTTCTGTGGTTCAAGTAATGATGTGGATGTGGCATGTGTTCCCTTAGTTCTGGGTCTTCTCAGTCAAATACTACTACTCCACTGTAAAGCCACAGAGGCTGCAGAAACACAATGAAGTACTCTACACACGCACAATACTCAGAGAGAATGGATTATTCGTGTGAATGTTGTAAGAGTGAGTGTTTGTGTGTGTTGATTGCGTCAAGTGACGTTACGTTGCTCGATTCTGTTACGTTCGAGTACAACGACGAGTTTTTTCTCTGCTCTATATTACATTACATTGCATCGCATTGCAAGATTACAGATGGATATGCAATGCACATTTATTTACAATGAGACTGTCGGAAAGGAAAGAAAGGGAATGATGAGAATGAAGCTGAACGAGTGTGAATGTGAATGAGGAATTAAATAGATTGCGGATTGTGGTATGGCAATGTATGTAACGTAACATAATTTATTGGCCTGTTGTGGCTTGATGCGCCTCTCTTATCCTTCCTTATCTCATGAAACAACATTCTGATAACGTATCTCTCTCTCTCTGTAAGTAAATAGCTGTACATGTACTCATACAACAATATAGCCTATGTATCTTACACTGAATACATGATATACTCTTACAATGAAATTTGTCACACAATAAAATAACTTCAGAGCAAGATATTGCAGATTCTGCTAATGTAATCCTTTGCAGTGGAACAGTCTCTGTGTAAGTGCACGTCAAAGAGAAGAAGTCTTGGCTCAGCATATTTTACACGAGCAAGCAACAATTCTAGATTATAGTACACAGTAAACTGATGCGAGTGCCGTATGGGGAATCAATAGGAACGAAAAACACGCCAGACAAGATTGCACAAAGCGTTGGCTATAACTATGCAAAATATTTCGTAGAAATGTTGAGACAAGTTAAAATTGAGGCCTGTATAGTGAGGAGATTGTTGGTGAACACATGTGAGGTAAGGCACGATGATATAAGCAAAGGTGGACTTGACGTTATGTGAATGTTGCATAAACCAAGAAGTAAGAAACCTACATACATTATGGGTTGATAAATATTTCTCGTTCTTGTTGTTGTGGAAGAATATTATAGGAAAGGTATTTTAATGGAGATTTCGGATGGGATTTATTTGCAACGTGTGTGACTGGTTGTTGGGCTGTGTGTAATGGTATGGTGAGGTAGTGGAATAAGATTGGAGTGGAAAGGTGGACGAGTGGATGGATAGGATGCAAAGTGTGAATGGTCAGGTCAACTGATTTTAGAACAAAGTGTTTGGTTGTGGGAGTTGTGGACGAACAACTTGTCAGCTGTCGTGGTTATTACTTCATGATGCCCATTGCCCACAGACACGACAAGACATTCGCTTAAATCAAACCTAACCTAACCAGGACTATTCGTGATTGTGTAATAGCCACAGAATATCATACAGTACGAATTCGTCGATGTCATAACACAATGCAAGCCTCTAACGCAACTGAGACTCCAAGCACCTCACAAACAGCTTATGATTCACTGGCATGACACAGATGAGCAAAGTGTGCATGCAGATGTGATATGATGCAAGCAGTTCTTATGCAGAGAATAAGGCACAACCCATAGTGCAGATAAATTTAATAGCGAATATAGACAGTCGTAGCAGTAGATGAAAGTTTTTCCTGTAGCCAAGAAGAAATAAAGAATGAGACTTGATATCATTCACACACAAACTGCCTATACACGACGAGAAGGAAATTAGTATATCTTTGGCTGCTCTGAAATGGAATTATGGTTGGACAACTGCTACTCCTTCACTTCTCTCGGCAGCAGCCTGCTCTCAATCACGTAGTGCTGGTTCAGTTCACTTGCACAGTCCATTCAGGAAAGAAATGCATTATTTGCATGTGCTAATATTCTGTGTACATAGCAATCTTGCTTAGAATGTTATGGCATAGTTGTCTCTAAGGTAGTCGTATATTATAGTCGTATACGAGTGGTGTGGACAGAGGCTGGTGAATGCATTCGAATGTGCAGAGGAATATCTGAGGAGTATAATGAGGAACAAAATGATATGAGCAGTAGACTTTAAAAGGAACTAGAGGCCGGATTGGGTTGGCTTTTTCCAACCCAACCCAATTTCGACCCATTAAGAGCCCGACCCAACCCAACCCAAAACCCAGAGCTAGAATTGTATGGCTAACCCAACCCAACCCAA